>JAHBCN010000899.1:0-142603 GCA_019359885.1 Listronotus oregonensis
GGTAATTTTCCCTTTGCGTTTTTTGAAAGTCACTCGGTTTATCAAAGGTTTATAAAGCGCTTTAGTAATTGACATTGTAAACATACTGGGGTAAACAAATTTTAGTAATTTCTTACTTATCGGGCCTACGGTCGATTTTATTAAAATTTAGTATGCGGTTTTTTTTGGGGCGTTGATCACGAATCTGAAGTCAAATTTTGTCAAAAACTTATTGTTTTAAAGTTATAACACCTTACTTGGACCTAACCTTAAAAAGCACAAACTTTCCTAAAATTCGTCCTTCTTGAACCTGGTCCAATCAAACTGAATGATTTTATGGTATAACGCCTTTTATTTTACTGAATAAACTTATTTCCACAATTATTCACTTATTAGTTTTACCAAAAAACACATTCAAAAATTTTAATTTTATATTTAAAAAAATCAACGAAATCATTTAGGGATTTTAAAACAGATAAGTTAGTACAACGGAAAGGCGCCAAATTTAAAATTTAAATTGATTTTACCAGTATCAAATGTAAAAAAAATATCTTTAATAGAGAAATTGGCAAATCCTATAAAAAATCATTTAATTCTAGTAAAAGCATTTATTTAATCTTTTGTAAAAGGTGCATTATGATAAGGGTGCATAAGGATTTTTTATTTACAAGTCAGATATTAAACAAGTGTCCAGGAGCGCATTTCCCTAAATTTAAATTTGTTGATGAGGTATATATTAAATAGGTAATTGACAACATCCTCGTTTTTGAACACAAAGAAAATAAATGTTGTTAATGTAACCTCCATTTTTACACAATTAAAATTTAAAAGGTAGGCGCTTTTCAATTGTTTACCAAGTTGTACCACTGCTTAAAAATCTCTAGATTTGTTGACTTTTTAAAAGTAAAAATATTTTTCTTTTGGTGTGATTTCTGTTAAAAATAATGACGAAAGAAACGTAAAAGTAAATGTATCCTAAAATATAATAATTGTTTTACCATAAAACTTTCCACTTTTGGTGTAATTAATTTTAAGAAGGAGGAATTTTAAGAAAGTTTGTGCAGTTTGGAGGTTAGGTCCGAGTGGTACGTTATAACTTAAAAACTAGGAGTTAGATTCGTGATTTGCGCTCCAAAAATCCCAGTATACAAAAACCCAGTAATTTTGTTAATTATTAGAACTGCTCTTTTGGCATAATCTTAGGCAAGACAAGAACAAGACTTTCTTTGTAATCGCTTTTAATTTCGTTATACATTAGACGCTAATAGCAAGAAGCAGAAGCCCAACGTTATGCACGGCAACTCCCTCGCATAATCACCATCATTTAAGTCCGTCTAAGTGATTAATTATAGGCACAAATAACCCTTAATCATAGACGTCGCGATATTAATTATTTTACAACATCAAACAGAAGTACAGCAGAAAGAAATCCTTGTTTAGTATAGGGAAACCGTAGGTAAACTACCTAGAAGCATTTAAAAATAGATTTAATAGTCCGGGAGGCCACCGCAAAAAACCAAGCCAATAGGAGATACGCATGAAACATTTTTTTTATATTACTATAAACAATCAATAACACTAGAATCTTGGACTTCCATTGTCTTTATTTTTTACTACACAACGTTTCGTTAGTATTTTTCCAACCGTTTTCGGATAACTAAGTTAGTTATCCGAAAACGGTTAAAAAAACCCAAAAAAAAAAAAAGGGGGAAAGAAATTTAGTGTTATTAAACCAATTTTAACCCTTAAGGAAAAAATAAACAATAGTCAATAAAAAGCCGCATTTTTCCAGGGGTTTAAATTGCTTTTTTTTCCTAAAAAATGTAAATGTTTTTTTTTAATATAACTCAAAAACTATTGATTTTGGGAAAAAAAGATATATAATCAAAATTAATGGTCTAATAAAACTACTTGAGTTTTTTTTACATGAAATTTTATGTAGCCCATTTAGTTTTTGACACATGACGATTTAAATTTAAAATAAAAACCCAAATATCTCAAAAACTAAAAGAGTTACTAAAAATGTAAAAAACAAACAATTTGTCTTTAAGTAAGCCTTTTAAATAAAATAACTAATAAAGGAGATATAAGCAAAAAAGTGATTTTGGCCATTAAAAATTTCGCTAATACTTTTTTGGTAGAAGTAGGTATACCGGCTACGATTTATCTAAAAATTAATTCAAAATGTTTTATTCATTGAATGAAACAAACTAATACACATGTGTTCGAGGCAATGGGGGATAACCTGGTGGCACGGATATTTTATTATTTTTTTTTGGTCCAATAACCCATTTCGATCTACTTACTTAAAACTTTAACTAAAATAAAATTTTATATCATTTTAAAAAATAAGTGCCTTCATTATCTGGGTTTTATATACCTGACAGGACGCTTAACATTTCTCAATCTTCTATGCTACTATGTGTATAGCTCATCGTTGAAATATTTTTATTATGGATTTAACTAATAATATTAATAATTTATGAAGACAGTTACTCATTTAGATTGATCTTGAGAAAATTATGATTGATTAACATAAAAAAAAAAAAAAATTATAGTTTATTTAGCACTAAACTTTTAAATTTTTATTTAAATTATGGTATTACCCATTTATTTACTACTTTAAAATATAATTAAATTAAAGTTTAAAAATTAATTTAACTGAAAAAAACATAAAAAAATTTCATGTTAAAATTCTCTCTTTATAAATTATTAATATTATTATTTAAATCGATAATATATATACAGGGTGTCCCACGACGAACCGACGCGGTCGATTTCTCAAAAACTTAGCAACGGAAAATTTTGAAAATTTGATTTTACTAATATCGATGATAGAGCAACTGTCAAAATATTTTCAAGATGGTGGCACTTCCGGTTGTGGAAGTCGATGCTAACTTTCTTATTTTTAATGAAATACCCTATATATTGTTGCATTTTTGATTCCCCAGAAAATTCTAGATTTTCTTTATAATATGCATACCTAAGTCTAACCGTTTTCGACATATTTAATTTTATGTCAAAAAATGACGTTTCGAATCCAAATAAAAGAAATTTTTCCCTTTTGGCATACTTATTATTTGTTGAGTTGATTTCTTGAAAAAAAATTTTTATATGAGTGGATATTTTGGTCTAAATTAATACAGGATTACAAAAAATTAAGAAAAAATTAACTGATAAAAAAAAAATTAATTTTTTCAAATAAACCCCCACTTTTATATTTTTATCGTATTTGCATTAAAAAATAAGGTAACTTTTTTATTAAGTGGTCTATTCCGAAAATTATAGTTTTCAAAATAATTGATAATTTAACTTTTGTATTTAAAGTGCTACACGGTCTTTAATTTTGTTTAGTGGGGATGATGGCGGGCGTCATAAAATATATATATATATATATATATATATATATATATATATATATATATATATATAAATATATATTTATATATATATTTAAACGATAAGCTATACACATAGTAGCGTAGAAGATCGAGAAATGTTAAGCGTCTTGCCATGTATATAACACCCAGATAGAGGAGGAACTTATTATTTTATTTTTTTAATTAAATAAAGTTTAAATTTTATTTTAGTTAAAGTTTCATTCGTAATGAGTACAGTTATTCGACCAAAAAAATTAAATAAAATATCCGTGCTACCAGGTTATCCCCATTACCTCGAAACATATGTGTATGTTTGTTTCATTCAATGAACAGAAAATTTTAAATAAATCTATAGATGGATCGGAGCTAGTATGCTTACTTGTACCAAAAAAATATTTAATGGCCAAAATAGTTTTTTTGCTTCTTGCTATCTTTTTTATTACTTATTTTATTTAAAATGTGTATCTAACCGATTTTTTACGATTTTTTTTTTTAAATAAAAAAAATGCCATTTGAACCTGCTGAGCTAAAGTAGCAGTGCGGCTTTAAATTAATTATAGTTCAAAGTAATATAAAGAAATGTTTCATGCCTATTTCTTATTGACTTGGTTTTTTGCGGTGGCCTCCTGGACTATAAGAAATTATATCAATATGCAAGTCTTACCATGCGAAATTTAAGGGGTTATTCATTAATTGCGTAAGGTGTTTTTCTTTTATTATTGATCCTTTTCCACCCTCTAGTGAGATTTGGTAAGATTTACTTTATAATTTTTAAATAATTAAATTTCTTTTACCCGGGATTGATTTTTGTTTTGCAAGAGCTCACTCAGACTTTTAATGTCTTTTTCTTTTAAGAACTCTGAACGTTATATTTTATTTGTCCTCAAATTTTTGGCACAAAATGGGACATTAAAATGTTTAATTTTTTTATTGTCTATAATAATGTGTATTTTTTAAATTAAACAGTTGACGTGGCTGTTCTTCAGATAAATTTATAAGAGTTGCAGGGAACGGCATTACCCAAAAATGGTAATAATATTCTAAGCAGAGTATGATTTAAGATACTTACAAAACCTACGGTCCACAACATTTTTTTTCGAGAAAATTGTTATATACTCTTCAGCAATCTTTCAACAAGTGGTTTATATAAGAAACTTAAAAGAAAATTCCTTTTTTAAATAAATAATTTAAGGATCGTACTTGGGCCAAAACTTCTTCATAGTTCTTTATAATGAGCTTAAAAGTTATAATAAGAATTTACTTTTTTAGAATAATGATCCTAAAGGCTTTATTTTGTTAAATAAACAGTTCCACAAAAAAGATTACTAAATTTGTATTATTTGCCCTTTTTAAAGAGCAATTACAGTTCATAAATTCCAAATAAATTTGGAAAGATAAGTTCGTCTCTTACATTTGATGTCAGAAAACTGTGCTTGGTATTAGTTGCAGCACCACAGATACTCTATGGATAACCTCACCTCTATATATATCTTCTTAATAGTTTTTCCTGGCAAACTAAATACAATTAACGTAAAAAAAGTTTAAAACCTAATAGTAAAACATTTGGCAAGCAACGCAAATTGTTTGTCATTAGACGGTCTAATTATTAGAACTATTTTTGATTATCCTAACTTAATAAAAGGGTAATTATTATTTTTTAATAAATAAAGATGAGTTACCCTTATTAAAAAAGGTAAGTTTGTCACAGGGTGACTCGCTTGAATAAGCATAGGTGTGTGGCAATGCACACTTCTTCGACGACGGCAAGGGTTCCGCGAAAAAAAAATTTCTGAGTCCCGAATCCTGACTGGATTTTCGACTTACGTATTACCGAAAAATAAGTATCGCATGCAATAAGCTAAACGCGGAGCCCGATATGAGACTGCAACTTTCATCAACAAGACCCCGTGGCAGCTATTGGATTTTCAAATTTTTTATCTAAAAAGTGAAACATGAGATCCACACTAAATTTACCAGATGCTATTGGTCTTAAGGAGAACACTGGTAAAAAAATGAAATTTGCTAGTAAATAATCGGACTATCAGAAGCATATCCGCTATACGTATTTTTTTCGTGAATTTGATCAAATGTTATCGTCAAAACTTATATTTCGCTAAATTATCTATGTTTTTCTCATGCCTGGGGTGTAGCGCCTCTACAACACTTAGCATTTTTGACTCCATTCAAAGAAGAGCTGCTTGTCTTATTAATGATCCCACACTTACAGAAAAGCTTCCTTTCGTCGCCCACCGACGGGCTGTAAGGTATCTGTCGCTCCTTTATAGGTATTTTCATGGCTTTAAAAGAGTTGGCGAGTATAATTCCTCCTCTGGCAACTTCCAGCAGAGCAACACGTAGTGCCACTTTTATACATCCTTTTACAGTCCAAATTAAGAGGCCCCCAACTTCCAACTTTGTTTGTTCCTTTATCCCTGTCCAGACTATGGAACCTGCTACACGCAGAAGTTTTCCCTTTTTTTTCCAGATCTCCAAATATTTAAGTCTCATGCGAGTAAACTCCCTCTTACCCCACTTTAGACAGCCATGGAACAGTACGGCCACAGCCTTCGTGGACTGTCCCAAGATAAAAAAAATTGTGTAAAGAGTGAAAATAGTTTTATTCCTTGCATTAATAGCCTTATCTATGTATAAAAGTATCCTTTTTATTATTTTATGTTCAAATTCCTTTTAGGTTCTTTAATAAAATATTTTTAAGGTTAAGTGTATTACTAATATATTTTGTAGAAAATAAATTATAACGATATACGAGTCTATCGATTCCTATAATTTAAAATGCAAAAATATTTATTTGTGCAGCATTAAGAGGATTCCGTGTTTATTTTTTCTGTTAAAAAGGGTTCCATATGTGAAAAAGTTTGAGAAACGCTGTCCTAAAAAAAGATTGAACCATTGAAATAAGCAAGCAAGCAAGAATCTAACCTTCAAACACCCATAGATCCTTGGAAATATCAGTTTTTTAAGTATTTAATATTTGTACTGCTTAAGTTATACCCTTTTTGGGACTTATATCAAGCTCTGTCTATCTATACCGACATATTAATTTTTTTAGGTGGAACTATGGCCATTTACATGTTAACGCCTATAATAAAATTTTTTATTACTCATAAGTAACTACCCAATAAAAGATCTAAGCACGTAATAAGCACCGACAAAACAGGAAAAAATATATAATTTTATAAAAGAGCTATAGTCTGAGAAAACCGCTCGAAAGAGATTTTTAGATGGTAGGTATAAAAGCTCTTAAAGTTTGGAGTAAACACGAATGCAACTTGCCGTGCTGTTTTATTACTTAATAAATCTAAGCGTAAAGCTTTGCCTGTTCTTTTCGCATTAGTGTTATTTTAAAGGTAATTCGAAATTATTAAGGTAATTTAATTACTGTTATGTTCGGTAACTACTTTACTGTAATTAAATACCTCAATTTATTTTATGCCCTCTGACATTAGTTCCTAACGATATTTTAATAACTAAAATTATATTTATTTAACGTCTAGATGTCCCCATACTTTGCACTGCCTTTTTTGGAAAAATGAAAAAAAAGTGCTCTTTTGAGCTGTTCTTGTGCTATTCTGTGATGTTAACAAAAACTTTTGTTATACATTTTTTCCTGAGATATAAAATAAACAAAATAGCGGTAGTTTTCCGTACCTTTTTAGCACTGCCATTTTGCAACACAAATTAAAAAAGTACCGTGCTATGTTGTGCTCAACTTGTTCTATCATGTGCTATTAATAAATTTCTTTTTAAATGAGAAGAACCATTTTTTTTACTAAAGAAATCATTTTTTCACCTGAGTTAGCACTGCCATTTGGCACAGTAGCGAATTAAATTGTTGTACTCTGTTATGCTCAACTTGTTCCATCATGTGCCGTTAATAAAAATTTTGAAAAATTATTAAAAATTTTTTTTACAGATTTTCCTGTCATGCTGGCACTGCCACTTTGCACTATATTAAATCAAACCGTTGTGCTCTATATTGCTATTATGTACCGTAAATAAAAAAATTTCGAATTAAATTTTTCCTTCTTAAAAACAATCAGTTTTGTAGTTAGAGGGGTTATAAAAGGACATTTGGCTATTGAGTTAAAACACCATAAAATGAGTTGAAGTGTATGCGCGTTCTCAGCAGCGCGCAGTAGCTTATGCATACTTTAAACATGTTTTCCTCGAAATAACTTTTTTATATTGCGGATAGTTAGTTTTTGGAACCACTGGACCGATTTTTTAAAACCCTGCTGCGATTCATTTATTGACATATCCTATATGCTACTATAATTTACTAATAAATTTACACTAAAAAATTTTTCGTTCGAAGATACCATTTGATTTTTTTGTTTCTGACTTGCCAATCCAGTAATTAACTGTCAGTAGATCAACGTTTTTTTCCAGACTCGACTTTGGTGCTTTCTTGATCAAGGTTAAAAAATAAGAATTAAAAAAATATTTTTTTTTTGTAATCTACGGATACGTAACATGACATGAATTTTTTTTTCTCAAAAGGGGTTTCTTATAATTTTTCAGAATTTTTATAAACGACCATGTTAGAACAAGATGAGCACAACACAGTACAACTGTTTAATCCGTTACTATGCAAAATGGCAGTGCTAAGTTGAAAAAATGATTTTTTTAGTAAAAAAATAGTTCTTATCATTGAAATTTTTTTTATTAATAGCACATTTTTATTAATAGTACTTTTTTTATTTGTGGTGCAAAATGGCAGTGCTAAGTAGGTACGAAAAACTACCCCTATTTTGTTTACTTTATATCTCAGGAAAAAATGGATTAAAAAAAATCGTTAACGGCACAAAATAGCACAAGAACAGCACATTTTTTTTCATTTTTCCAAAAAGGCAGTGCTAAGTATGGCGACATAACGTCTAGCCCCACTTACTAAAGTAGTATTGCTAGCATAATATTATGTATGCACTTATCAGGAAGGCGTTCAACGACAGAACGAACAATTGCAGAAGGATATAACTCTAAAAATAACTTCGGCGAAATGGTACAGTTGGGAATTAGTTTAGAGGTTGTAGTTATTTCTAAAACATCTGTAGTGGCACTAGCACGTCTAAAAGGTGCTGTAAAATGCAATATATGCATGTTTCGGTACTTCATCGTTGTCGGAACTAAGGAAAAATGGGCTAAGCATCTAAAATTCATCACCCGCGGTAACCAGAATTTAAAAGTCATACATTCCATCGTGGGATGTCACAAAGAAAAGAGACAGACAGACCACAAATTAGTCAAATTACCATTATAAACATGACTTAACAAAACTATACAAGACCAAAATCTTACAAACAAAACTGCAACAGAATAAACAATAATAATTTAAACAACAGCAGAAAGTGACGTAAACAGTAACACGAGAGTGTACGTGGCCTGAGGTATTATCATATTTATCATGGTTTGTAAATTTTTCCAGTTGTTCTTACTTATTAGAGAGGGATTCTGAGAAATACTAAAGCTAAATTGTTTTAGAAATCTTGGTGGATAATGTTAAGTTAAACAAAATATTGCTTTTCTAGCGAGATAGATAAAAATATAGATTTTCTGAGTAAAAGCAAATTTTAAAATTTAATAAAAAAACAGGCATTTGCAAATGTATACCAAGTTTCATTTTAAAACTCACACTGTACAAATAGCCCAGTAACTGAAGACCTGAAAGTACCTAAAGCTGTAAATAAATCTGTACTGTTTTCATTTGTGGCGCAATTCTTAGGTCTTCGCAGACGCTTTTGAGCGAGAAAAAGTTTATCACGATTCCAACGTGGGAATCCGCGGAAAATGGCCTCCAAAGTCCCAAAAATGGGGTTCCCGCGAATATCTGCCAAAATATGCAAATTAGAGAATTTTTGTTCAGACAAAAAATAAAGATCACCTCGAAATCTACAAAAATGGTCCTTACTATTTTTTTCGCAACACCAATATTTTTTGCAAAAACAGCCGTCGAAAAATCATAACATACAGATTTTCTAGAACTCCGGAAACGGCTAAAAAATGCAGATGGGCAAAACAATGTTTTATCCAAACGCAAGAAAGATGGTGTAGGAAATTTTCTGATATCATTGAACACTTGCTAAGGTCTTATTATAAAAAACAAATGTTAATAACGAACCATTTTTTCAAAAAATATCAATAAATTAATGAAATATTCTTAAAATATTGTGAAAAAAAGTTTTGACCGCTTTTTTCAATATTCTAGAAAAATCAAAATGGACCCAAACTTATATGCAATGATAGGTACGGGTTTTCCTTTCCGATGAACTTTGAATGATTAAAAAATGTACATTATTGCCGGAGTAATGGAACAATTTGTCCGCCCGCTTATAAGCTGAATCCATGAAGCTAGCGGCATTCTAGCGGTAGAGCGGCTGCTGAAATGAAGGGACTTTTGGGTCCCGTTATTTCGAAAACTATTGATCTTTCGAAAAAAATTATAAGTATACCATTTTAGTAGATTATAAGGCGATCTTTATTTTTTTCTAAATAAAAATTCTCCAACTTGCATATTTTGGCAGATATTAGCTGGAAACCCATTTTTCGGGCCTTGAGGAGCCATTTCAGCCCTTTCCCACCTGGTAATGTGGATCAACTTTTTTTCGCTCGAAGGCATACCCGAAGACCTAAGAATTGCGCCACAAGGGAAAACTGTACAGATTTATTACAGCTTTTTCCTTTCATTTACTGGACTAAAAAATAAGGCAACGTTCATTTTAGGTATAATTTTACCTTTCCTACTTTTTTTAAATTTTAGGTAAACAAATGTTATATACTTTTTCGTGGGAACTATTTCCTTAACGAAGTTTTCTAAATTTCTTAACAACTTCCTTTACTGTAGAGTTCCCCTTTCGGCCATAATGGTATAATGATTATTACTGATGTTATTATGTAAAGTATGCAACCTTACGCCCCTTACCAGATTTTAGATTTTCACCGCCTCAGGCATTTTCATCAAAGGGCCAATTTTGTATAATTAGGGCTTATGTTTATACATATAGGAAAGGAAAAGGAACGGTGGACCCCAAAATCTAATCTCTTGCGGTTGAACGAAGTAAAGTCCCTAACGATAATCAGTTAAAGGGAATTACTGCCTAATAACATTCCTTTAATTTGTATTGTACAGCTTAACCTTTAGTTGGTGTGTATATAAGATAACATCCATAATAGAAAACGTAAAATAGGTCCTTAAGTTCTAAGTACGGTTTGAAATAGCGCGAATCTGGCTGATAAGAAAGCGTATCAAAAAATGGGATTTAGGTCAAAACACAACTTATTTCATTTGACAATCATTTTCGATCTAAAAATTATCTTTTTCTATTTTCTGATTTGATATGCAAAATTCTCGTACAAATTATGAATTCTCTTGTTACCAAAAATTAGTACGAAATCTTTATTATAAAAACGTATAAAAAAGACGCTTTTAAAAACGAACCTAAAAATAAATACAAAAATGATGATTTTATGTCGTATCTCTTTTGTTTTAAATTAGATCATTTTGTTCAGTATTATTTCGTATTCTACGAAAAAAATATACTAGATGGCTGTTTCACATTTTTTTTTAAATACAAGAAAAACCACAATTTTTGCCCTGTTCAGTCTTCATTATACTAAAGGGTCGTCATGTTACCTCTAATAAAGACTAGAAGTGCCCTGTTATTATATCCGATGGCACACCCACGGTGTGAAAAACAGATCCCTCCATATCAAACCGTTAATTCGTACCATTGCTCGACCACCATGCATACTCAAATACAAGAGAGACTTACCAAAGATTACCTGGTTCCATTCCTGATCCCACAGAAGTCTGTCTTTGTACCAATGGGCACGGTAACAAAAGACTTAAGACGTTTTATCTGGTGATGAACTGCTTACAATCTGCCCTAACCGATCTTTAAGAGCCTAATATGTTATGTCGACCACTTTAAATACAGAGTGTTCCCAAGACACTGGTATTCTGAAGCGAACTGCTTTCTACACTAAAATTACTTCCATCAGGTTTAACCGTTTAGACTCTTTTTTTTTTAATAATATCGTCTTGAAGTTACCTATCCATTCGTCTTTTTGGATATTTGATTTGGGTTTTTATTTTCCGAAAATATGTCTTTAAACTTTGATTTTTATGGAAAAAACGAATTTTCGGTACACAAATGATATTTT
This sequence comes from Listronotus oregonensis, assembly GCA_019359885.1. NCBI lineage: Eukaryota > Metazoa > Arthropoda > Insecta > Coleoptera > Curculionidae > Listronotus > Listronotus oregonensis. The sequence continues at coordinate 11,541 of JAHBCN010000899.1, forward strand.
GGCCTACAGTGTCGCTTTGTCCCACTGTGCGACGTCCACTGCCCTGGTTCTGTGTTTTCGACCTTCTTTGATCCCTGCCTGATAACATCCCAAGATGGTATAGCCTGTCTCAAAGTATACCGTGTTAGCTCTTGCCTTCATTTATGGATTATACCTGCCGACAGCAATAAAACTGCGGATCGGTAGGTATTAAAAAATAGAACATTAGGGACGGACTTTAATAAAATAAAGATTTATAATTTATTGTTTATTTAGGTAAGTATAATGTTAAAATTATATTAGGAAATGAAACATATGCAAAGTTTTAATAAATTTATAACTGCATTATCTATACATAATTACATTTTTAATCTAAATATCTACATCTAATTCTGTTTCACTATCAGAGTCATCATTGAGATCATTTACAATTACAATATGATTTATGTTGCTTTGGATAGAAATGTAAGAGTCCTCAATTTTTTTAATGTGCTGTAATGAATTTTTCCAGCTCTCAACTGGTATGTTAGTAATTACATTTTTAATCAAATTTATAACACTGCGACCTAAAGTAGGTGTAAATTTTCTGCTCTGATCTTTGATTTTACTTGGTTCCACAAATACTCTATGGGGTTAAACATACAGTGATACGGAGGAAGCCGTAAGACAGTATGCCCAGCCTGTTAAGCCAAATTATCACATACATATTGTTTTTTAATTGCATATGAATTTAGGACTTTCAAAAGATGCGTTTTTGAACTTGATGAAGCTGGTGCTTTATGTAGCAGACGGCTGTGGTAGCTTGCGTTATCCATGACAATAACACTGTTGTTTGGAATATTTTTTAAAAGATAATTTTGAAACCAGTTTTCTAAAAGTTCTGCACTTGTATCATCATGATAATCCAAGCTAGAATCCTTAATATTCTTTGTAGACAACAGCAAGCAGTTTGGGACAAATCCGTCTTCTGAACCAGCGTGTATTATGGTAATGCGTTTTCCTTTATTTAAAGGTGCTTTCGTCTGACAGTTTTGACTGGAATCAACCCATCCTTTGGATACTGTGTCGTGTGTATCGAACCATGTTTCATCAAGGTAAATTATGGATCTGTTTTCTAACCTATATCTTTTAATTTCTTGAAGGTAAATAAATCTCCAAGTGCGTAATCTGTGCGATTCCATTACTACTTGTCTTTTGTCTATTTTGCGGTATTTAAATTCCATTTTACAAACAACTCTATGGAGGGTGGCACGGCTAATATTTATATTGGTTTCGTCTTCGTCTAGCTTCTTTTTCAGTTTATCCAAGGTAGGAATAACTCCGCTTTTATAAAGACAATATATTTTCCTTCTTACTAGGTCCTGATCACTATTGTCTATACGATGAGATTGAAAATCACTACGTTTTTTTCTTTTGTTCAATTCTTCACTAATAATAATTTCCCTTATCGATGATATTGGAGTTTTTGTTAGTAGACAGGTTTCTTTTAAAGCTTCTTGTTTAGTTGGACCTCTACTGATTAAAGTTTCATACACTTTTTCACAACGTGTTTTGCATCTAATGACAAATGATTTCGACGCGACATAGTTATATTCTCGTAAAACAACTTTTTCGAAACGCACAGTAAAAACGGTTATTCAACACTGCCACTAAAATACTAGCCAAAATATTTATATGCCTAATGGTTAATACTCAAGAAATACCTGGCCCACCCCTGCCCTTATGAACAAATGGGTTTACCCAATAACAATAGGTAATAAAATCGTTAAAGGTTTATTGAGGTATAGTCCGTCAAAAGCCATAACGATATACTTTGAGACAGACTATACGTTAAGATCTGGTTATTCTTCTCACATTTTTCTAATTGAGATACCTGCCTCACGAAAGCCTACATTTCGCCTTCTCTAAAATTTACTAAGCTGACAAATATGACTTTTTTTGCACTTGAGGCATGTGGTTGGTCTTGGTTTGGCTGGTCTTGCTTTTTTGGTAATAATAATTTAAACTAAGCAATCTTGAATCAAATATATTTTTTTAATACTTAAATATAATTTTAGATGGAGACTATATTTTTTGTTTTAAAATTTTTAAATATACCAATTTTAATCTTAAATGTACATTTTTATTTATTTATAGCACTCCATTTTTAGCTGAATTGAGACACAACCTGCTTTTATACGTTTAGTAGCATATAGAAACATTTTAGTCATAAAAATGATTTAAATTTTCTTTGAAGAAGTATATAAAATTAAAGCAAATACAAAACTGTGTACTGTGTGAGCAGAAAAAAAGACTTCTAATTTCAACTAGCTGTGAAATTTCCGTGAAAAATATTGGTTTCTGATAAAAAAAAGTTATTTAAAAAACTTTTCTGTTCATATGACCTTTTTAGTTCATATGAACTTTTATCTTCAAATTAGTTAAACATTTGCCGTGCAAATGTAGAAATACTTTATAAATGTTTTGCATATACAAGGTGTCTCAACAGTGTGACAAAGCTCGATATCTCCGAAATCGTTCATGATAGTGAAAAACTAAACATACAAAAATTATAGACAAAAAGGGCATATGTGAAATTATTTTCTATTCCAGAATTTTTCGAAACAATTTATTGCCACTCAAGAAAACTTCCTTATTTTTAGCTTTTAACCTAAAATAAAAAAAAAATTATGGCAAAACCTGCATTTAAAAAAATAGCCAACCTGTATATTATGCTGGAAATTGTTGAACTGTCAAATGGAAACAATGTTAACATATATGGTTTTTAAATATCACTTTTGGATTTAACAAAAATGACGTTATCATTATTCTTTTGGTATTGTTTTGACTCTTCCGTCTAAACCGGAAGTGATATTTAAAATCCAATTATATAAAAAGTATTTTTTTATGACGTGACAAATAGATTTTTTATTAATCCATTACTTCCACATTTATGTCTTAGTTTTAAGAAGCAATCTTATGGTGCCACTTCTTCCAGTTGAAACAAAAATAATGTATTTCTGGATTTTGGAAATTTTTGATTCATCCTGTAAGTGGCACCACTAGATAGCTTTAAAAAAAACATTAGAAATATGTAAGTAATTTTCAGCTTCTATAACTTTTGGACCCCTAGTTTTGTTATGTCGTAAACGGTTTCGGAGATATCAAGTTTTGTCAGGCCATTAAGTTATCATCTCATTATTTTCGAAACATGTTATTAAATTTACTCGTTATCGTTGTTAAGGGAACTATAGACATAAAAGAGCCAGTGATCGATTTAATTATTATTTTATTAAATAATCCCTTATTCACTAAATAATCGCCTTTTTTGGCAGTTCTCGACACATTTTTTGTCATGTCTGTATGAAATACTCCTGTATATTGAATATGAAAATTGAATATTATAATATTAAAAAAAGTCGCAGAAGTACAAGAGTCTTGCAGGTCGGTCTTTGTGTTGCGTAGTCTTGCACACCCCAGTCTTGGTCTTGCAAGCGAAGAGGCGACCTTGGTTTTGGTCTTGCAGCAAGACCAAGACCAAGACTGCAAGACCAAGACCGGTCACTACTAAAAAAAATGCCAAGATAAATGGTAGAAGGGCTTAAAATTTAATCGTTTTTAACTGGACTAAAAATGAATAAGTACGCCTGGAAAATATTACTAAAATAGGATTATAAATAAAAGGTAATTACCTTTCTTTGTCAGTATCCACACATACTGAAATATTGAAAATTTATGGAGTATAAATTGGTTGTTTTTTACATAAAATAAACTAGTCTTTGCATCTGAATAAAACTAAAAAAGGATTAGGACTATTATCCAGTTTTATTTACAATTAAAATCAATAACCTCTGGGATGGAGTAACAGTAATTACATTATTTATTAATTTAGATTTACCTTTAAAACAACAGTAATGCGGAAAGAACGAGCGACGATAAAAGCATGGATTTATTATCTCGTAAAGCGGCACAACAAGCCGCATTAGTGTTAACGTCAAAATTTAGATGCCTTTATGCCATGTGAAAATTTCTTTGAAGCGGTTTTCTAAAGACGCGACTCCTAAATTATAAATTTTAAAATCTTGTCCTCGCCTGTTACTTAAATATTGTCGGAATCTTCATATTGCAAAACTAGTTACGATACAAGCTTTCGTTTTTACAAAAAGTAATAAAATCATGGCATATTTAGAGGTTACATCACGAAACTTCTAAAAACATATTATTTCTGTATCGAAGATTAATTTACACAAAATTTAATTTAATATGTGAAAAATGACGTTTCGCACGTTACGATACACAGTTGGATGATTTTGCTGCTCTTTAATCCTGATTGATATCGTGTGTTTTTGCTGCTGCTACATTGTGTGGTTCATTGGTTGGTTGGTTTAAGCCAGGTTGGTCTCGTGACCATATTTGCACTGCTGCCTATTTACCATTATTTTGCTCCCTTTCATGTCATAGAAGAAATGTTGATGTTAAGAGTGAATTTCGGGGAAAATTACAATTTATAACGAGGCACACTCAACGTGAAATTTTGTCTTTTTTGGATTCCTTATTTAAATATGTTATTCCTTAGGTTGATAGAAATACAGCAGAACCCCGATTATCAGTGCTCCACGGAACCGGACGGTGCACGGATAATCCGAACATTTATTTCTTACATATTATATACATATTTATGTACACACCAATGAGATAACAGAAAAAAATAGTTTTCATAAGTTCAAATTAACTTTAAAATTGTATAAAAAAATACATAACAGAATAAAAAACAGAATTCTACAGAAGTGAACTTTCATACATACTTTATAAGAAAAATAAAATCTTTTAACTTGCTTTTACATAAGGCGGATATACAGAGTGTCCCAAAATATGTGGGCAATTTCTCGAAATGTAATATAAAACTTAAAAATATTATGACAAGTTCCCATAAACTTTTTTCCTATGATCCTCCCCTACGGAGATACAGGTACCCAATGGACGCCCCTGAAAATCATTTTTGTTTAAATAACTTTTAAAATACTAGGCGTAATTTAATTTTTTTAATATGATGGTTACTAGATAAGTCCTCTTAAAATGAACTCATTAAATCATATTTGGCTTATTTAGTTTGCCAGGGACGGACTAGCTCTGACACATTAATAGCAATTTTTTTAACACCCTGTACGATAAAGGCTCGACAATATTATTTTTGGATAGCTTTAACCTTAAACTAAAAAGGTATTCTTGATTGACATCGATTAAATCAACTGTTTACGAGAAATAAAATATGGTTGGTAAATTTTTTACATTATACAGGGTTTTCTAATTGTACGTCAATATTTAGGGAAACAATTTTTGGGTCCATTTTAAGAAGAAAACTTTACATGAACGTATGTCCCAAACGTCTTAACTTTTGAGATACAGGGTGGTAGAATTTTCAAAAATAAATCATTTATTTTTAATATCTGTAATACCACTTTAGATATTTTAATGAAATTTGGCATAAATGTCCTACATATCATGAAGCATTTTTCAAAAATAAATAATTTATTATTAATATCTGTAACACCACTTTAGATATTTTATTGAAATTTCGCATAAATTTACTATGTATCAAGAAGCATTTTTTAGTGCACCACATTTTTTTATTACCACCAGTGGCGTTCGTACAGAATTTGACCTGCCTATTTTGACAAATAAAAAAAATGTGGTATACTAAAAAATGCTTCTTGATACACATAGTACATGTATGCCAAATTTCATTAAAATATCTAAAGGGGTAATACAGATATTAATAATAAATGATTTATTTTTTAAATTTTACCACCTCGTATTTCAAAAGTTAAGACGTTTAGGACATAGGTTCATATGAAGTTTTCTTCTTAAAATAGACCCAAAAATGGCCTTCCTAAATATTGACGTACAATTAGAAAACATCCTCTATAATGTAAAAAAATTACCAACGATGATATTTTATTTCTTGTAAACAGTTGATTTTATCGAGGTCAATCAAGAATACCTTTTTTCAGTTTATGGTTAAAGCTATCCAAAAATAATATTGTTGAGCCTTAAGATACGGAGACTCATCTAGTAGCCATCATATTAAAAAAATATTAAATTACGCCGAGTATTTTGTTAAAAAAACGATTTCCAGGGGCGTTTGTTATGTACATGTATCTCCGTAGGGAGGCTCGTAGGAAAAAAGTTTATGTTTACTTGTCATAATATTTTTAGGTTTTCTATTAGATTCCGAGAGATTGCCCACATATTGTGGGACACCCTGTATAGTAGCATGATTTTGCAGCTCTTGCATCCTGATTGATATTGTGTTTTCTGGTGCTGCTATATTTTGTGGTTGATTGGTTGGTTAGTTGGTTGGTTTAAGCCAGGTTGGTCTCGTGACCATATATGCACTGCTGCTTATTGGCTTATTTTGCTTCCCTTTCCTGTCATAGAAGCCCGCTTCCCTTTTAATTAGGACTTAAGATTTCTCACAATATATTCATGAAGAAAAGGGTTTTCGCTCTGTATATTTTTAAACATGTACGAGTATGTATTTCGTATGTAAGTGCATTGCAATAATATAAGTAAATACCAATATATTAAACTTTATTTTTTTTAGCAAATTAAATTCTCAATATTAAATGTCGAACGGCTGACAGCAAAAATTAAAAAAAAATAATAAAGATCAAATAAATTTTAAAAATAATAAAAATGGGCAATTATGTCAAATAACGTTAAAATTATCTCATATTTTTTTCCATTAAAATTTTGTTCGGCAAAATTAAAGCTTTTACTTACAGTTTATATAAAATTCTAATTTTAAAAATAATTTTTCAGTTCAACGAGCGCAATGGTAAAAATAGATGACGTGCGTCAATTTAAAGTCCATATATCAGTTATTTTGGTACTACAATATTTGAGTAAATTCACTGGCACAAATAATTGATTTTAAACGAGTTTTTTTATATAACACAATTAAAAGCAATTTGTAAAATATTTTAATTAGTTTTGACCCTAGTAGTATGGCTAACTAACCAAGGCTGCCGGCAAAGGGGGTCAGGGAGGGTCCGTCGACCCCCTGGGTTTTTAAAAATTACCTACAATAAAACAATTCCCCCTAATTTCTTAAATTTTACAATATCGCCTAGGAATTTAAATAAGTATGATTATTATTTAGTAATTAGAGTTGTGGTATTTTTGTTTTTACGTCAGTTAATTCTAGCCTAGTAAATTGCCTTAAACTTTTTGACCCCCTCTGGATTTTTTTCTGGCGGCGGCCCTGTAACTAACTAATACTTTTAAATTTAGAACCGCCTCTATATTTTGTCTTATTTCTGCTTTATATGGTATTTTTTGACACATTTCCTATAAAATATTTAACTTTTAAAGAGTCACCGCAAAAACTGCCTATTTTTTTACAATTCACAGAAAGGTGAGAAAAAGACATACAGATATGTATTTTATATCAAATTACTCGTCGCGAAAAATTAGGATGAGCACTGTTTTTCGTTTTTTTGCAAATTTTCAAAAATCACCTCTATTTAGGGGTTGAAAAGTTGTCAGTTTTGAAGAATTGCGAAAATAGCAGTGGTATTAAAAATAACTCTCACTGCGGTTTTGGTTTCGAATGGACCTTGGAAAAATGAAATATTACATCTTTATTCCTAAAAAGGTTGTAAACAAACCCCCTAAATTATATAAAATCATATACAACTTTAAAAATGGTGAGAAACCGGTTTTTCAGGAAATGTCTAATAAGAAATAAATGTATATGATAATCAACCACCCTTATCTAAGGGTGAATCCACCCTTATCAATAGGAAAGCTTTTTAAAAAAAGTCTTAGCTTCGTATGTTTTTGTTTCAAGTATATAAAGCAGGTGTACCTAGATTTTTCGAGTTCACTTTTAACCAAAACCACTCCTAAAATGTAAAAAATCATATACAACTTAAGATTGTAAAAACATGTTTAGATGTTTAAGGAAATCTTAAATATGATATTTACATAAAACAAACGTTCAGAACGAGTTTTGATTAAAAGCCACCTTTATTCTGAGGAAAATTAAATAAAATGTTAGCTTATGCAAAAAGTGTTTTGACCCCATATTTTTCCCAAGTGTATATAACAGGTCTTCTTGAATTTTTTGAGATTATTTCTGATTAAAGCTCTCCCTGCAAGGGGGTGAGTTCATCCCCTAAAATATATAGAATAATATGCAACTTAAGAAATCGGAAAAAATATATTCATATGTTTCAATACATGTCTAATACGAAATATACTTTACGCAGTTATACAGTAAGTTATGTTTATATTATGTCTGAAATATCCTAAAACATTTAAATATTTTTTTAAATTTTTTAAATTTGTATATGATTTTCTAAATTTTGTGGGATAAATGTACCCTCCTATAAGGGTAATTTGGTTAAAAATAAACTCGAAAAATCTAAGAATGGCTGTTTTATACACTTGGATTAAAAAATACAAAGCTAAAACTTTTTTAATTAGGCTAACATTTTATTTAATTTCCCTGATAATTTGGGTTTCTGAACCGTCATTTTAGGGATGGTATATTATCAAAACATACTCTGAACGGTGGTTTTATGTTAATTAATATCATATTTGAGATATCCTAAAGCATCTAAATATTTTTTTACAATTTTAAACTGTATATGATTTTCTACATTTTGGGGGATGAATATACCTCCTTACAGAGCTAGTTTTGGTTAAAAGTAAACTCGAAAAATCTAGGTACACCTGTTTTATATACATGCCTTGAAAAATCTGTTTTTTTTTTCAATTTTTAAAGTTGCATATGATTTTATATATTTTAGGTGATGATTGCACTCCCACATAGTCCATGGGGTTGGTTTACAACCTTCTCAGGAATGGAGATGTATTATGTATTTCATTTTACCAAGGTCCATTCGAAACCAAAATTGCAGTGAAAATAACTTTTAATACCACTGCTATTTTCGCAATTCTTCAGATTTGGCTACTTTCCAACCCTAAACAGGGCTGATTTTTAAAAATTTGCAAAAAACGAATACCAACGCTTATCCCAATTTTTTGCGGCGAGTAATTTGGTATAAAATACATACTTGTATGTCTTTTTTACTTTACCTCTCTGTGAATTGTGAAAAAAACAGGCAGTTTTTGAGCGATTTTTGCGTTCACTCTTTTAGTCTAGGGTGGCAGGACTAAATTGAAACTGTTGATTTAAAATACATAATAGTTCGTTATTTTTTTTTGTAAATTTTAAATGGTATTAAAGAAAAGCAAATCACTTATAAAAAAAAAACAAAACATCGTAGAGACACTTCCGAAGTTTACATGATTTTATAAAAGTTATTAATTTTCTTGAACTAAATACAAAATTTTGTCGTCTTGTCCTAGTTCCCTCAAAAATAAAACAATGTTCAACATTTTTAAATAATATTAGTTATCTGGATTAGTACTCAATATGTTTATAAATAAAATTCGTATTTGTGGCGCTACCTACCTGCACATGAAGAAATTCGTCATCCTCCGTTTGCAACCCCCTTGTTACAGTAACCCTGCCAGCATTCGCGATGCCATTTACCGGTGGCGGCGCGCTTTCCTCTTCGTGTTTCACGAACTGAATTCGACCCGCCTCCACGCAGATGTTGGGCGCTAGAGGGAGACACCTAAAAGGAAACGTATTGATTTTGTACTTTAGAATTTTTTAAATTATACTCTGGTTTTGTTTATTAAAATTATTATTTACCCTTATTTTAAAAAATATTTAAGCTAAGAAATAAAAGTGTTTTATTTATCTATTTATTTAAATATAATAATTATCGCTGTCCAATTGCAAGCGAGTTTGTTTATTAGCTTTTGTAGCAAAATAAATTAGTTTCCAGAAATGTATAAATGATTACCAACTGTTTCCCTTTAACTTAACATAAAAATTTAGGATAAAAGTTACTGACAATTAGTTTTGGTTAAGAAGAAACAGGGTTATTGCCGGTACTAAGCCCTGGGACAACCCAGCACTAATTTGGTAGAAGCTGGAAAAATAACCATCTACAATAACTAATATACGTCCATTTGAAAGGAAACTAGAAAGCCAAGAACAAAGTTTATGCGGAAAACCATCAGGCCAACCAACAGAGCAAAAAATGTGCTCATTTTGACACTTAAATTTAGCCGGAAACAACCTGTTGTGCCACCTTTAATAACATGGTAAATAGATACAAAAACCACGGGTTTGTTCCCAGCGAATTTGTTTGCAGTAATTGTTTAAACAATAAAAACTGTAAAAAAGGTAATTTTTTAGTTTTTCGCGTATAACTCAAAAACTATTAAAGATATCACATTGGTGTCAATGGGACTATTTTAGAGAATTAAAAAACCTACAAAATTATTTTTTATAGAGCTTTTTTCGAGCATTTCCCGCCGAGAAAATCCGGAAAAACTCCAAAAATTTACCTTTTTTCAATAAATTATATCTCCGTTCGGTTTAAAGATTAAGGATCAATTTTTCAGAAAAAGGAAAGCTAATAGTATGTAGTTTAATTAAGCAGAGAATAGTTTCTGTCGGATTTATAGTTTTTGGTTTAGGGCTCATCAAAAATTTAAAGGGTTTTTTGTGAGGCTCACCGTTTTAAGCCGGATCAATATATTTTTATTCTGAAAATAGCATATGAAAGTAGAGATCAAAATTTTTCTCTCCATATTTTAAATTTTTTGCTCAGGGGGTGGGAAATTGGTGAAAAAAGTTCTAAAAGTCGTGCGAAACGCGAAAAACGACAAGCGTAGCAGAGTAGAGTAGCGGTAGTGGGGGAGCGAGGCAACGAAGGAGAAATGCATATTAGTCCGGGTAAATATGTAATTTACCGTTACATGATTTTGGAAGGTCATAAATCAAAATTAAACCTTTTGCATTTTCTGTAGAAACAGATCAACTACAAACTGTCGGAAAGAAATAGTGAATCCTACGAAGAGAGTTTTTTTAAACTTTTACCCCTCAAGCATAAAATTATTCCATAGAAACGTTTCTTTTATAGGTTTTTTGGGCCACTGAATTAATATTAGAAATTATACTTAACGGCTTAGATGGGTTAAATTCACCCTTTTTTAACCTCTGCATCCCAAAACATACATTTGGCTAAAAAAAGTTTTTTCCCCATTTTTATTAGTACATATAGGTTTTTTGGGCCCCTGAATCCAAATATAATATTAGAAATTATATTTGAGGGCTTAAAAGGGCTAAATTCATCCCTTTTTACCCACTACACCCCTAAAACATACATTTCGCTAAAAAATGTTTTTTCCCCATTTTTAATGGTACATATCGGTTTTAAGAGTAAAAAAAAACTTTTTTAGCCAAATGTATATTTTAGTGGTGTAGGGGTACAAAAAGGGTGAATCTAGTACTTCTCATCCCTTAAATGTAATTTCTTATATCATATTCAATGGCCCAAAAACCTATTAAAGAAAGTTTTTTTTTTAATAATTTTATGCTTGAGGGTAAAAATGATAAAAAACATTCCCTTTCGTCGGATCCAATATTTAGTTGGATCTGTTTTTAAAGAGAAAGGAAAAGGTTTTATCTCGATTATGACCTTCCAATATCATTTAACGGTAAATTACAGATTTACCCGGACTAATATGCATTTCTCCTCCGTTGCCTCGCTCCCCCACTACCGCCAGTCTACTCTGCTTCGACCGCCGTTTTTCGCGTTTTGCACGACTTAGGGACATTTTGCCTAGATTTTCATATGTCGTTTTTAGAATTAAAATATATTGATCCGCCTTACGACGGTGAACCTCGCAAAAAAGCCCTTAAATTTTTGCTGAGCCCTAAATCGAAAACTATAAATCCGACACAAACCATTCTCTGCATGGTCAAACTACATATTATTACCTATCATTTTCCGAAAAATTGCTTCTTAATCTTTATACCGAACGAAGATATGATTTTTTAAAAAAAGGTCAATTTTTGGAGTTTTTTCGGATTTTCTCGGCGAGAAATGCTCGGAGAAAGTTCTATAAAAATAATTTAGTAGGTTTTTTAATTCTCTAAAATAGTCCCATTGACACCATCGCGATATCTCTAAAAAATTACCTTTTTATTACAGTTTTTATTGTTTAAACAATTACTGTAAACAACGCTGGGGACAAAATCGGGGTTTTTATCTATTTATCATGTTTTAACAGAAGGCACAGGTTGTTTTCGGCTAAATTTAAGTGTGCGAAAAAATCTCTATTGATTGGCCTACATAGAAAAGAAATTTGTTAAGGAGCCTATCATGCCAGACCTGGTCAAAAGCTTTGAATATGTCAAGAGCAACGATCTGGGATTTACTAAGAAACCCAAGGGACTTGTTCCAGTTGTGTGAGACAAAGGAAAGAAGATCTGCTGTAGATCTTTTGTGACGAAATTTATACTGTTTATCAGGTAACATTTTGTGTTTTTTTTTTAACTCTAAGATCCGGAAAATACTGATTTTTTCCAATATCCTACAAACAACTGAAAAAAGAGATATAGGTCTATAGTTAGGATAGAGATATAGGGTTACGGAAGTAACCCAAATCTACTAGCGAAAATGATAAAGATACTTCAAATAAATACGAACAGAAGTCGCGCAGCCCACGATATTGCCTTGGCTACTGCAAATGATATTAAAGCAGGAATAATCCTATTATCCGAACCAAACCGTAATGCAATTGCAAACAGAAAAGATTGGATTATGGACGAAGAACTAGATACTGCAATCAAAATTCTCGACAACAACATCGCTTTAATAGGAAAAGGGAGTGGTCACGGCTACACCTATGTAAAAAAAACTCCAAAATTCACTATATATAGCTGCTATTCATCGGGTAACGATAATATTCAAGATCTGGAGAGAACTCTAGAAGAAATAGGAACTAGTATAAGATCCAACAATGAAAAGGCAATAGTGGCCGGTGACTTCAATGGCAAATCACCTCAGTGGGGTATGCGCCAAGCTGACGCGAGGGGCAAAATAATCTGTGATTGGATCGCTCAAAACGATATGACTGTTGTAAACAGGGGTGACGCTCCGACATTTCAAAGACGAGACTATTCATCGATACTTGACCTGACAATCGCCACAAGCAACTGGGTACCAGATATTGTATCATGGCACGTAAGCGACAAAGAGTCCCTTAGTGACCACAACTATTTGGTATTCGACATATGTGTGAAAAAACCAGCTCTAAAACAAACTTATCAAAACAAGGGCTGGCAAGTAAGAAAACTTGATCGACAAAAATTGCAAGAAGCTGTTTACGTATTGGAGGAAAGTGAATCGGTGGCTGAAAATTTCTCAAAAAAACTTAGCTGAAATCTGCGACAAATACATGCCAAAGAGAAAAACCGCTTCAAGAGGAAGACCGGTCTACTGGTGGACGAACGAAATAGCAAACTATCGGCAAGATTGTTTAGAAAGACGAAGAGCCTATTCCAGAAGTGCAAGAAGAAACTTCCCGGACATAAGACAGCAACTTTGGGAGCAGTTCAAACAAAGCAAAAAGACACTTAAAGATGCTATCAAGAAAGCCAAGCGCGCGAGCTGTAAGACGTTATGTGATACGGTAGATGGTGATATATGGGGGGATGGATACAAACTGGTCATCAAAAGATTGGCGAGATTCCCACCTAAGCCTTCACACCCCCTAACCAAAGTAGAAGAAATAGCCCGTCATTTATTCCCAGCTCACGATCCTGTGATGTTTGTCTGCAACGAAAATACCAGATTTGTAGAGTTTACTGTAGCAGAACTGCATGAAGCAAACAGAAAATTGAAAAACAACAAGGCTCCAGGACCTGGAAACATCCCTTCGGATGTTATGAAATATGTGGCTTCAGAAAGACCGACCTACGTACTAAGAGCGTGCCTCTAGAGTACATTTTTCGGAAAAGTGGAAATAAGCCAAATTGGTCCTCCTACAGAAACCAAATAAACGTCTAGAGAATCCAGCAGCATATAGACCAATATGTTTATTAGACATAGAAGGCAAGCTTTATGAATATCTTATATTGGCCAGGCTTAAACAAGAACTGAGACGTATTGGTGATCTATCACAGAGGCAATTCGGCTTTAGGGAAGGCAGACAAACAGTCGATGTATAAAGAAATTATCCATAATTAGAGAGAAGCAGCGGGTGCCGTATGCTCATCAAACTATGTGGATGATCACGCTCGATGTTAAAACGCCTTTAATAAGCATCTGGCAACTAATCCTAGAGCAACTGAGAAAAGAGAAATGAGAAAGCCTCATCAGCATCATAGTCTTACTTGTCCGGAAGAGAGATAATCATGGAAACTGAAGGTACTTCAAAAACAATGAAAATCAATAGTGGAGTTTCACAGGGCTCCCTGTGGAATATACTGTATGATGACCTCCTAGAAACAGAGCTTCCAAATGGCGCAACACTAATCGGGTTTGCGGATGATATTGCAGTGGTGGTGGTGGCGAAACATAAATAAGGAAACACTTATGAACATTGCAAACACTGCCATTCAAAGGGTGGTAAATTGGATAAAAGGCAGACGACTTCAATTAGCACCAGAAAAAACCGAAGCAGTCCTTCTGACTACCAAAAGAAAAATCCAACCGATACAATTTATAGTGGAAGGCATAACGGTGCCAGTGAGTCCAGCAATTAAGTATCTGGGAGTATGGATAGATACAAAGCTCACCTTTGCTGAACACGTGAACAAAATATCAGAAAAAGCAGAAAAGACTATCGTTGCACTATCAAGTCTGATGCCGAATATTGGAGGACCTCGTTCATCGAAAAGAAAAATAATCCTAAGTGTGATTCATTCACAAATTCTGTTTGCAGCTCCGATTTGGCATAAAATAACCGAGAATAAAAAGCTTTTAAATAAACTAAGTCGAATCCAACGCAGGATGGGTATTAGAATAAGTAGCGCGTATAGGACAATATCTGGGGAAGCGGTTGGAGTAATATCAGGAGTACCCCCTATTGACCTACTTATAAAGGAACGATATGAAAGATATAGTGGAGAACCACCTGACACCGCGAGGGAAACACTTATGTCTAGATGGCAACAGAAGTGGACAAACGGCATCTACGGCCGATGGACATGGAGACTTATACCAAACATCGGTATATGGATTAATAGAAAATTTGGAGAAGTGGACTATTATCTTACCCAGGCATTGTCTGGTCATGGATGTTTTCAAAAGTATTTATACCAACGGCAAATCATAGACTCCGAAAACTGCATTTACTGTTAGGACGTAGACGATGTGGAACACACCCTATTTAACTGTTCGAGGTGGCAAGATATAAGACTAAGGTACAGAATAGAAACAGGGAAATTATTTAGTGAGGAAAACCTAATTGCAGGCCTGCTTGCATCTAAAACAGAGTGGAATACCACCTGTAGAACCATTAGACAAATAATAGAGACTAAGGAAAGAGACAGTAAATATAAAAGGCTACCAAACCTGAGATAAAGTTTTTAAAAGACCTCAACAGGAAGAAGGCTTACACCATCCCTTAAGACCATACTTGGGCAGTGAAGTAATGCTGAAAGGCGGTTCCACTGCTCAAGGGCCGAAGCCGGGGTTTTTAGTCGCTAGGCGCACTCAAGAGGGTGTGAATCCGGCACTAGCTGGCAACGAACACCTTAGTCAGCTAGTCTTTCTGAAGATTTTTGCCCTCGGTATAAAAAAAAAGGTCTATAGTTAGAAGGAAGAGTTTAAGATCGTCTCTTGGGAACAGGTTGCATACGTGCAGCTTGTGTCGCAAAAAATTCGAAAAAGGCGAATTAAGATAAGTGCCAGCTGGGAAGCACATTTTTTTAAGACGATTGCTGGTATGCCATCAAGTCCAGGCGTTTTTTTTGTATTAAGATAAGAAAAGATACCATTAATCTGTTTGACCTTAAAAATGATATCGAACATTTTATAAGGACCAAAGGTAACTTTTGGGATTTAAATCTTTAAATCCCACATTAATAAACGTTTACTTCACTTAAGACATTCGCGGGTCTTGGACTATACAAAAAAAAAAATAAATAAAATAGGCAAGTCTTTGTGGTCGATCGACAGTTTACATACTTAACAATCATCGTTAAATGTTGTAGAGAAACGTATAATTCGTTTAAAAGCAATTTAATAACCCAAACTGTGAACTATTCGTTAAAATTTTCAAGAATATATAACTAAAACATCATATCTCGAGAGCTCAGCTACTATTTTAGGTCATTTTACAATGATTAATTTTTTACAGTATTTTTTGTGTAAAATGTAATATTTTAAACTTACCGTTGTGGTGGTGGTGGAGGAGTTTCTGCGCGCTCGGATTTTTCATAGCCCACCAGGTGGCGCGCATCTAACACGGGATGTACCTGGTGGGCTGAGCGCGGCTTATCGCCATCTAGGGAATTAGAATCAGATGGAATGCGGGAATTGGCATTGGACCTGAAAAAAAGTATTCTAATTTAGAATAAAATATAAAGTTTTTTTTTCAGTAGTGCAAATAATCAATGAAGTATAAAAAACTATTTCTTTTAACGCCTCACATTTGCGAAGTGTTTTTATCCCTGGCAAGCTTGGGACATAGGGTTTAAGTGGGTTTTAAACCACGTTCTTCAACACTTTTGCCAACTATTAATTTTGTCCCACTTTAAATATTAATAAGTATTAAGCTAAGCATCCATGGTCAACAGTCTTTAAGGCCAGTTCCAAAATACTTAATTTATTAATAAAAAATGTTAAATTTATTTAAAACTTAAATCTTTGTTGATAATTAGGTACAATTTAAGTGAAAAAGCGGAACCTAAACATGCGAAAATGAACAGATATTTTTACGGATAGTGTAAACGGTGCAGTTAGTTTTGTAGATCACAATAATGTGATGCAAATTTGTTCCATTAACTATGTGCGATAGACAACTAGAATTTATTGCAATTAAAACAACTTAATAAACAAAAAATATACCCAATAGTAAGCTCTATAAAAAAGATCATATACACATTTTTAATAAAACAATTAATTTTTAATAAAACAAGTAATAAGGAAAAAATTTAAATTAAAAAATTTCGCTAATAATATTTTTTTGGTACAAGTAAATATACCAGCTTCAATCCATCTAAAAACTAAGTAATTCAAAATATTCTACTCATTGAATGAAACAAACTAATACACATGTGCCCCGATGCACATGTGTATAAGTTTTTTTCATTTATTGTGTACCAAAATAAAATTTAAACTTTATTTAATTGAAATAAATAAATAAATAAGTGCCTCCTCTATCTGGGTGTTATATACCTGGCAGGCCGCTTACATTTCTTGATCTTCTATGCTACTATGTGTATAGCTTATTGTTTAAATATTTTTATTATCGATTTAAATAATAATATTAATAATTTATAAACACAGTTACTCGTTCAAAATGATCTTGAGAAAATTTTAATCATATATTTTTTTATAGTTTATTTTTGTTTTATTAGTTGAATTGGTGTTTAGACTTTAATTTGATTATATTTTAAATTAGTTAGTAAATGGGTAGATAGCTTAAAAAGAGAAATGTAATAAAAGTTTAATGCTTAATAAACTATATATATATATATATATATATATATATATATATATATATATATATATATTATATATATATATATATATATATATATATATATATATATATATATATATATATATATATATATATATATATATATATATATATATATATATATATATAGGGAAACGAAATCACTACCCGGCCTTTTTTTTTGAATAAAAACATATAGCTTAAAATTTTTAGAATGCTATAATATATCATGATGCTGATTTGGATATTATAACATTTTTACTTCCGGTTTAACCGGAAACGACATAAACTTTTTTTTTTTTTAAATAATTATTTTTTTAAAAATTTGGGATTACGAATCATTTCTGATATAAAGGTAATTATGTCCATACTTATCTCGCAGTTTCGAAAAATGGCGATTAAAAATTAAATCCCCAATTTTATGCATTTTATGGGAAAACAAAAAAATAATAAAAAAAATTATTATTTTTAAATTTTAAATTTTTTTGACTCTATCTGTAGAGGTAATAATAAATTTGGTTTTTCCAAGTGCTGAAAAATTGATTTTTCCCAAAATTTTACTTAAAAAAATAACCCCGTATATTTTTTTAAAATTTGTTTTACCATTTCGTTCTGTATAATACCTATCCCTTTTTTGTTATTTTGAGAAAATAGGTTTAAAAAGATGTCCAAACGACCGCACATTATGCATTTAGGGAAAACAAATAAATGTTAGAAAATTAATAACCCTAAATTCGGGCCGTCTCTTTGGAGCAATTTTTTATTTTAATATTAGTTTTTTATTTAAGAAGGAATTTAAAAAAAATAATTTAAAATTTAAAATTTAAAAAAATATTAAATGTTTCTAACGTTTTTTTTTTCCCCCTATAACTGCATAATATGCAGTCTTTTGGGCCCTTTTTTCCCTTTCAAAAACTAAAAAGATATTATAGGATATTATACAGATTTTATATTAAATGACCCGTAAACCAAATTAAAAAAAAAAACAGGGTGTTGCATTTAAAGAAGTAACATTATTGGAAAAGTCAATTTCAACCCAAACCGGGGGTAGTTTTATAATAACCTACAGATGAGTTTTTAAAAAAAAATTTAAAATTTAAAAATAATAATTTTTATATCATTTTTTTTTTTCCCATAAAAAAATATGCGGTAGTTTGGGCATCTTTAATCGCCATTTTTCAAAACTAGCAAAGATAGGTATAGGACATAATATACATTTTATATCAGAATGATTCGTAGAATCAAATTTTAAAAAAAAATACAGGGTATTCCATTGAAAAAAACAAAAATATTCGCTTCCGGTTAAACCGGAAGTGTAGAACTCATAATATCCCAAAAATTTGCATCTTTGAAAAATGCATCCAAAATTTAAAAACTATATGTTTTTTTAAGAGAAAAAAGGCGGGTGTGTTTCTTTTTTATATATATATATATATATATATATATATATATATATATATATATATATATATATATATATATATATATATATATATATATATATATATATATATATATATATATATATATATATATATATAATATATAATATATTTTATATATATATATATATATATATATATATATATATATATATATATATATATATATATATATATATAAAATGATGGGGGCCCAAACCTAAGAAAGGTTTGGGTTTTATGGCAAAGGCGCATTTTGGGGGCCTTAAAAGCCGTTGGGTTTTAAAATTTGAGTACTTTCCCCGGGTATCCGAAAAAAACCAAATTTTGCGATTTTGTTTTTATTTTTTTTTGACGTTATTTAAAGAGATATGAAAAAAAAATGACACCTTCTTTTGGCCATTTTAATTTCAAAAAAGCTTTGGGGATTTTCCCCACGACGTTTTGTTTTTGTTAAACCATCATCAACTTTATTTTTTAAATACGGCCCTCAATTGTTTATTGCATTTTTTTAAGCATTTATCCCAATTACAATGAGTTAAAACTTTTATTTTTTTTAAATAAACTATTTTTAAAAAATTAAAAAGGCCCTCATTTTTTATTCCCTTTTTTAAATAAATATTAATGTTATAACATTTTTTTTTTTGGGGGTTAAAAAACCCCCCTTTTTTAAAAAAAAGGAATGGTTTTAAAAAAAGAAAAGCTCAAAAATTTTAAAGCGTTTTTGGTTAAAAAATAAAATGTATTTTTTTTAATTTTTAAATAAGTCAAAAAAAAAAAAAAAAATAAAATTTGTTTTTTTCGGGAACCCGAAATCTCAGAATTTCAACTTTTTAGGTTTTGTTGGGGCCCCCAAGGAACTTTCCCTAATTTAACCGATTCATCCTTCGGTTTCCCAAAAACCCCATCTCATCGAAATTTTGGAAATTTATAATTAAAATTTTTTATATATATATATATATATATATATATATATATATATATATATATATATATATATATATATATATATATATATATATATACATATATATGTATGTTAAAAATATGAATAAAATTTTGTCAAGATAATTCTGAATGAGTAACTGTCTTTATAAATTATTGATATTAATATTTAAATTGATAATAAAAATATTTAAACGATGAGCTATACACATAGTAGCAAGAAGTGTTAAGGGCCCTGTCAGGTATATAACACCCAGATAAAGGAGGCACTTATTAGTAATATTTTTTATTATTAAATAAAGTTGAATTAAAATAAATTTTATTTTAGTTCAACTTTCAACTAGATCGGAATGGGTACAATTATTAAACCAAAAAAAAAAATTAAATAAAATATGCCACTAGGTTATCCCCCATTGCCTCGAGGCACATGTGTATTAGTTTGTTTCATTCAATGACTAGAACATTTTGAATTAATTTTTAGATGGATCAGAGCTAATATTTTCGTATTTCGTATTTTTTTGTACCAAAAAAACGATTCTGTTTACAACAACTTGTACAGAAACAATAGTATAGTTTGCAACAAGTGAGAAAAGTTTAACATTTCCCTTGAGTGAATTTGAGCAAATTAGCGAGTGGGAAATGTGCTTTTTTCACATGTTGCACATTATACTTTTTCTACGACCATTTAGCTCGGTATCGCTATTGGCGTTATTCATTTAAAAAAACTAATTAAGAAATTTTAGTGTCTGTATCGGATAAAATATATTTATAAAACTAACGTTTGCAATAAATATGGCGCTTGCCGATGCATGATACATTCATTTTTGCTATGCGACGCCAACTGCCAGAGGCTGCTTGATAATGCCAAAGTCGCGAATCAAAGGCCTATTTCATATAGCAATTGAGAGCAAATTACTTTTCTCATTAGAGAGAAAAGTACTTTTCTTACTATTTGTGGGTTTTCTCATTGCATGAGAAATATTTTATTTTAAAAGCTAGTAACCAGTGAGAAAAATGTTACGAGGATGGTTTGAATAGTCCGTGCAAAGTCCGAGAGATGGCACCATGTTTAGTTAGTAGCATCTGTTGAATGAACGCACACCAAGTGTCAGCCATATTGGTCTATTTCTTTGTGTTTGGCATTCGTGTGAAACAAGGAAGTCGAGTGATTTTAAAGAAATGGACGAAAAAGAATTTCGTGTGATTAAACATTATATCTTTATGAAAGGTAAAACGCCTCAGGAGACTAAAGAGAAGATTGGTAAACATTATGGTGACTCTGCACCTTCGATTAGAACAGTTCACAAGTGGTTTCAAAATTTTCGGACTGGCCATTTGAGCACAAGTGACGCTGAACGTTCAACGCTGAGACCAAACAACAATCTAAGCAATGGATTACCAAGGGGGAATCTGCACCAAAAAAGGCGAAGACCGTTCCTTTGGCCGGAAAAGTTATGGCAACATTCTTTTGGGATTCGCAGGGGATAATCCTCATCGACTATCTGGAAAAGGGTAAAACTATTACAGGTGCATATTATTCATCATTATTGGACCGTTTGAAAACCGAGCTGCAAGAAAAACGCCCACGATTGGCCCACAAGAAAGTCCTTTTCCATCACGACAACGCACCAGCACACACCTCAGCAGTTGTGGTCGCAAAATTAATGAACATAGGATTCCAACTAGTTTTACATCCCCCCTATTCTCCAGACTTGGCTCTCTTGGACTACTATTTGTTCCCCAATTTGAAGAAAGGCTGGCGGGACAAAGATTCTATTCAAACGAGAAAGTGATTGCAGACACTGATCGATATTTTGCAGGCTTGGACAAATCCTATTATTTGGAAGGGATCAACAAACTAGAACATCGTTGGACGAAGTGTATAAGCCTAAAAGGAGACTATGTAGAAAAATAAAAAAGGTTTACCCCAAACAAGTAAGTAGTTTTTATTTTTGCACGAACTTTTCAAACCTACCTCGTACTTTTAGTGCCAGTCGTAGAAAAAAAAACACATTACTCCTACTTGAAGGGCTTGATACAATGAGAGGCTACTTGAAGCAATCAAATAAAATACATATGTATTAATGAAAAAAACATTTATTTTATTTTTTTTCAAATTTTTTGCGACAATCGACTGATAATTAAGAGTTCTTGTGCTTCCGATTTAGAAAATACCGTTACATTACTAAATCAACAAACTTGCGAGTAAGCAAAATAGAATCAATGGCGTTAACAGTGCTGGCGGATTCCGTTACCTTTTGCTAGATTACTGGAACAATACCGTATGACATATATGTCAAAAGTGGTTAGGGAATCACCTCATATATTACCCCATAAGGTTTAAGGTTTATGTCTGTGTATACTAAGTTGACTTAACTTTTAATTTGTACCAAAAAAGTTAATTTAGAATTACAATAGGCTTTAAAGTGTATATATTTTAAATTTTTAAAACAAAATAACTTATTTAAAAAGTTTGCCAAGAATTTCGTCGAAACGTATCGTAGAAATCATAATAACTTACTATACGTTATAAATGTTTTCGCGCCCAAAATAGCATTATCATTGTTTACCAAATGTTGATCTTTATCCGTTTTTGCAAAAAAACTATTTAATGTTTACAGACTTAACTAAACCTAAAACAATGGTACAAAATTTACACACTATCCATCATCCTATAAAACAAACTATTATGGAATTTAATAAAACGTGATGTGCAAACAACAATGTAAACTTTCATGTCACATACATCATACTTTCTTTGACATTGTTCAATATACACATACCATTTTGTGTAGGAGTTTTAATATACACTTAGGTCCTAAACAATATTTAATTATCGGAATTATGGGAAATTGTCGGCAATTTATGACGAGATTTATAGGTAAATTATGGAGAAATAAATATCTCCGATAGTGAACATAAATCAGCTACGTCTTTATGTGAAAATCGTGAAGCTCATGGGCCTGACCTCCTGATTAGGTTCCAATTCCCGTGATAATAGAGCAGGAAGTGAGAAATGTGGCAAGTCTGTCGGATTTATAGATAATTGACTGGCTCTTATTAGTTGCTGTTACATTAAGACAATAAAATGTGTTCAGGAGCGGAAAAGGTATTTTTTAATGAGGTAAAGTTAAAGAAAAATATAGGATTTAAAAAATAATAATACCGTATTTTCTTAACGAGACCATTGGCCTATATACTGTAGGTTGTTCTAGAGTTTTTTAACCCCAGCTTAGGGTGGGTGCCAAACTAAGGTCGACGAAATTTGATCCAGGGTTTCATGTCATGTAAAAGTTCTGATCGCTGTTTAGGTATAGCTTCTCGAACTGTTTCCCAGTTTTAAGGCTTATCGAGTTTAGGATTTCTGAAATGTTACAAAACTGGATATTAAACCCACACAACCGTAAAGCGTCTTTACCTCATTTTCATTAAAAATAGTATTATAAAAAAACAACACCATTTTATTTATTTTTAATGGCCGTGGGTCACCCATGTACGCTAACTGGAACTGGCACAACGCGCGGTACCATGAGCAAGTTATTTCTATATTTTTAAAACAACGGCTTTAGCATAGTCTAGGGATATTTCAATAAAGTCTTCTCTCTTTAAATGTCGCAAAAATACCGCCGTTGACCTTAAACATACCCGGCCACGGGTGGGCACGGTGCAGTAGACAAATAATATCTCCTACCGCGTACGTTTAATGTGAATAGTCTAACTCCCGGTTGATTATATTTTTATACGGGGGAAGTTCTATTAGGAATATACAATAATATAATTGAGACTATTAATGTTAGTATTATGTATTTATTTTTTTAAACCATTATTGACAAAAAGATTACTTTGGTAACAAAAAAAATGAAAGGCGCTAGGTTAAATTACAAAAAAAAACATGTATTACAATTTTTACAGATTTTTTAATATCTAAAGTTTTTGCCACTCTTTATTATCAGATTGGCTTTGATTTTAAATTATTAGCAATAGATACATTTTACCGCCTATTTACAAAATTATGTTTTTTGTTACATGTTTAAAGAAATACCCTAAAAATTGAGTTAAAACATATGCATGCATACCACTCTATATCCTTAAGACATTGAAAATGAAACATAATTATGTGTAGCAACGCAACAATCATCAACAGTACAATAAGAAAAGCTACGCTTAGCCATCTCAACCAAATAGATTTTTTTTTAAATAGTGTATAACGTAAAGTGTGCCAAAACGATTTCGCTAATATAACCGTCTGGACCGACGGCACTGCACAAACTAAGTCACGGCTAAGCCGTAAGGCCGGTGGGTAGCCGATAGGCAAGGGATCGGTGTAGGCAGGAGGGAAATTTTACGCAGCACGCTTGAGTAAGCAGACTTTATCAGAATATCCTTAGACTTTGGCTTTAGGTAATATTAATTTAATTTAGAAAAAAAATATTTTTTATTCTGTTGGCTTTGTGTGTAAATATTTCAAACACTTATTGTTTTTTTTTAATGGCGTAATGAAATATTACTTATGTTATTTCACGTATTAATATCTTTAAAACTATTCTCTAACAACTTTAAACGTTTTTATTGTGATATTTATGTAGAAGAAATATATCCTTATAGTTTTTATGACATGATATATTATTTGTTAAAATGTTAAAAACCACCCCTTACGATGATATCTAGAAAAAAAAATTATAGGCTTAAAGCGCTTAAATGCCGACATTAATATAAAATAAACAATATTTTACAGCTTATAATATAATTTACCGTTTATTGCAAATTTTCAACCCTTTAAAATTATCTATTGCAGTTTAATGGTGGCACTGGTATAATAATCCCTTTACTGTTAATCATATGATTACAACCTACCCTTGCAATTAATGCAACTGTATTTAATGTATCAAGAACCGAAAGCTGAAATAGGCATACAAACAAAAAATGTACATATACAGAATTGGTTGTATCTTAATTTTAATAACTCTTATATGTCAAATATACTATTGGCTCTATGCTATATGAAAGACGTATATTTATACTATATGTATACATATAGTATAAAACCCCGTTAGATGTACATGATGGTGTGTTTGTATATGACAAAGTATACTCGGATATATATGTAAAAAATGTAAATACTATAGTCAAAAGAAATAATGCTTCAAATTTTAAAAAATATCCATGCTCCCTAATTTTCAAAAAAAAAATGTTTTTTTGGCCATAACTGCGTTTCTATTTGAGTTATTTCATCCTTCCGAAAACCATTTTATAGGAAATTTTAAGGGCTACATGTAAATTTCAGTCTTTTTGAACCTTAAGTTTTAGAGAGGGCTGGGCTTAAAGAGCTTAAAAAAAGTACTCTTTGCTAGCAAATACAATTTTTAAACGGTCATATTATCTCTTTTATTTTTTATGCTACAGAAATACAGTATAATGTAAAGTATTCAACGAAGACCCAGCCAAATTTCTGTTTAGCATAACTATTAACACATATTCATTAGTTTTAAAGTTATTTTAAAAGATAGGTAATTTTTTAAGAATTTAAAAATATAAAAAATCTTTCAATTGCCTTTCTCTAAAAACTATGTTTCGTAAATCATTTTAACTTTTTGGGGCACAAATAATATAAATTATTCATGAGTTAAACATTTCTTTTTACTTTTGTTTGTTACCCAGGAGAAAGAGTTTATTTCCACAAGGGTGGATAAGGAAAATAGTAAAAAATGGGACATTTTTCAAGTTTTAAATGTATTAAATATGGTCTTAATACATTTTAAGTTGTAAATAAAATTATTTATGAAGTTAGTTTTTAATAATTTTTAAAGCCTTTTGGTATATTTTATGTATTTTAAGCCTTTGCTAAGTGCGTGCATCTTTATTTATCCTAATACTTTTAAATCTCAATAGCAAATAAATGTAGGATTAAAAATAAAATACTGCAAGCGCATTAAAAAAGACAATCCCGTTTTTCTCCTTAATTTGTAATTTAATTAAGTTGTAGGTGGCATGTAATAACTTAGCAAAGATTTAAAATCTCCTTATTTGGATCTTTTATGTAAACGGTCGGTAGTTTTGACTGAACAATCGGCAATTTGACTAACTTTGCATTTTTCATTGCGTTGCTGTAGGAAGTAATTGGCGATTTAGTGATTGTCTAGTAATAAACTACCTTTGCGTGTTTATAGCTAATTTCGGATTCGGATCACACGCAGTTGCAACACAACAGGTAAAGCCCAAAGGAAATAATTGAATACAAGGTGTTAAAAGTTTACAAAACCATAGTCAAAAATGGTACATATACAATACAAGGTGTCCAAGATAAGGAGGGCCAGTATGGGGATATCCGAAACGGTAAGAGATAGGTAGGTAGTTTCAATTTGGCAAAATTGCGTATTGGGGAGCTAAATAATAAACCGTTGTAAAATTAAAGTTACATTTTGTTCTTCTAGATATATGGCAGAAAAACTAAAATTTTCGATTTTCGTTTTTATTTTTTTACAAGTTTATTTTAAAAGTTAGAAAAAATCCAAAAATACATTCTCAATAAAACTTTTTACGCTTCATCTATTGGCAAAGTCAAATATTTTTTACGACGTTTTGTTTACGCTAAACCATCATCAACTTTATTTTTTTAAATACAGCCCTTTATTGTTTATTGCATTTTTTAAGCAGTTTTACTCCCAATGACAATGATGTATAACACTTGATAGTTTTCCGTTTAATAAACCCATTTTTAAACGTTAAAGGAAGGGGGTTTTTCCCCTTTTTTTTAAAAAAAAGGGGTTTTTTTAAAAAAAAAGGTTTTTTTTAAAAAAACCAAAAAAAAGGGGGAAAAAAAAAAGGGGGTTTTAAAAAATTTTTTTTTTTTAAAAATTTTTGGGGTTTTTTTTTATTTAATTTTTTTTTTAAATAATTTTCTTTTTTTTTTAAAAAAAAAAAAGGGGTTTTTTTTTTTTAAAAAAAAATTTTTTTTTAAAAAAAAAAAAAAAAAGGGGAAAATTTTAAAAAACCCCAAAAAATTTTTTTTTTTTTCCCCCTCTTTTTTTTTCCCCCCCAAAAAAAAAATTTTTTTTTAAAATTTTTTTTTTTTTAAAAAAAAAAAGGGTTTTTTAAAAAAATTTTTTTTTTTTTTTTTTTTAAAAAAAAAAAAAAAAATTTTTTGGGAAAAAAAAAAAATATTTTTTTTTTAACCCCCCTTTTTAAAAAAAAAATTTTTTTAAAAATTTTTTAAAAAAAAAATTTAAAAAAAAAAAAAAAAAAAAAAACTTTTTTTTAAAAAATTTTTCCCCAAAAAAAAAAATTAAAAAAAAAAAAAATTTTTTTAAAAAAAATTTTTTTAATTTTTTTTCCCAAAAAAAGGTTTTTTTAAAAAATTTTTTTTTTTAAAAAAAAAAAATTTTTCCCAAAAAAAAAAATTTAATTTAAATTTTTTTTTTAAAAAAAAATTAAAAAGGGGTTTAAAATTTAAAAAAAAGTTTTTAAATTTTTTGGGTTTTTAAAAAAAAAATTTTTTTTGGGTTTTAAACCCCGCCAAAATTTAAATTTAAATTTTTTTTAAAAAAAAATTTTTTTAAAAACCTTTTTTTGCAAAAATTTTGGGAAATTTTTTTTAAAAAACCCAAAAAAAATAAAAAAAAATTTTTTAATTTTTTTAAAAAATTTTTTTTTTTAAAAAAAAAAAAATTTTTTTTAAAAATTTTTTTTTCCAAAAGGGTTTTTAAAAATTTTTTTTTTAAAAAAATAAAAAAAAAGGTTTTTTTTTTAAAAAAAATTTTTTTTTAATTTTTCCCAAAAGGAAAAAAAAAAAAATTCCCCCCAAAAAAAAAAAAAAAAGGGCAAAATTTTTAAAAAAAAAACCCTTTTTAAAATTTTTTAAAAGGAAAAAAAAAATTTTTAAAAACAAAAAATTTTTTTTTAAAAAAAAAAAATTTTTTTAAAAAACCCCCCCAAAAAAAAAAAAAAAAAAAATTTTTTTTTTTAAAAAAAGCCCCAAAAATTTTTTTAAAAATTTTTTTAAAAAAAAAATTTTTAAAATTTTTTAAAAAAAAAAAATTTTTTTGGGGGTTTTTTTCTTAACCCTTTTTTTTTTTTTTTTTTTTTTTCCCCCTTTAAAAAGTTTTTTTTAAAATTTTTTCCCCCCTTTTTTTTTAAAAAGGGCCCCTTTTTAAAAAAAATTTTTTTTTTTTTTTAAAATTTTTTTTTTTTTTCCCCTTTTTTAAAAATTTTTAAAAAAAAAAAAAGGGGGTTTTTTCCAAAAAAATTTTTTTTTTCTTTTTCCTTTTAAAAAAACCCCCCCCCTTTCTTTTTAAAAAAAAAATTTTTTTAAATTTTTTTTCCCCTTTTTTTTAAAAAAATTTTTTAATTTTTTTTAAAAAAAAAAACCCCCCCCCCCCTTTTTTTTAAAAGGGAAAAGGGGCCCCAAAAATTTTTTTTCCTTAATTTTTAAAAAAATTTTAAAAAAAAATTTTTTTTTTTTCGGAAAAATTTTTTTTTTTTAAAAAAACCCCAAAAAATTTTACAAATTTTAAAAAAATTTGTTTTTTTTTTATTTTTTTTTAAAAAAATTTTTTTTTAAAAAAAAAAAAATTTTTTAAAAAAAAAAATTTTTTTTAAAAAAAAAATTTTTTTAAATTTTAAAAAAATTTTTTTTTTTTTTCAAAAAATTTTTTTGATTTTTAAAAAAATTTTTTTTAAAAAAAAACCCCCGGAAAAAAAAATTTTTTTTTCAAACCCCCAAAAAGGTTAAAAATTTTTTTTTTAAAAAAATTCTTTTTTTTTGGGAAAAATTTAAAATTTTTAAAAATTTAAAAAAAAAAAAAAATTTTTTTTTTTAAAAATTTTTTTTTTTTTTTTAAAATTTTTTTTTTTTTAAAAAAATTTAAAATTTTTTAAAAATTTTTTTTTTTTTTGACCCAAAAAAAAAAAGGGGGGGGGGAAAAAGGGGGGTTTCCCCCCAAAAAAAAATTTTTTTGGTTTTTTTTTAAAAAAAGGGCCTTTTTCCCAAAAATTTTTTAAACAATTTTGGGAAAAGTAATTTAATCTTGTGGACGTTAATTTCGAGAATCACGTTAATTAACATAAACTTATTATATTTTTCTCTTTCTAGCTAAAATGTATTTCTCCGCGTTTAATCTTCATGCTCTGTATGTATTTCAAATCAGACCCTCTTTAAAATATTGTTGCCAGGTCTAAGAAATGGCGTCTCCCACAACTCTTAGCATTCTTGATTTCATTCCAACAATTCGTACTAATGTTGGAAATGTGTAAATTGATAACGCAGAAAGTTGCATTAAGATTTAATTTATTGAACAGATGCATATCTTTTATTATATTATAAAATTTTCGACAAGTACAGGTTCTGTATCGTTTTTTATTATTTGTGATACTTTAAATAACATTTTAAACAGTGATAATAAAAATAATTAACTTTAAAAAACTAAGTTCGTCAAACAAAAAAGAAATTATTTTTAAATTTGAAGTAAATGCTGGATGGCATACCAGCAATCGTCTTAAAAAAATGTGCTCCATGAGCTTGCACCCATCCTAAACTCGCCTCTTTCGAATCTCTTACGACACGGGCATTTTCCCGGAGAGTTGGAAAGCTGCACGTGTGCAACCTGTCCCCAAAAAAGGATCCAAAAGTCTCCCTTCTAACTATAGACCTATATCTCTTCTTTCTGTTGTTTGCAAAGTAATAAAAAATTCATTAATTCTCAAATCTTGAAGTATCTGGAAAAACACAAGATCTTACATGATAGACAGTATGGATTCCGTCTCAGAAGATCCACAGCTGATCTTTTTTCCTTTGTCTCACACAACTGGAATAAGTCCCTTGAGATTCTTGTTGAGTCCCAGATCGTTGCTCTTGACATATCCAAAGCTTTCGATCAGGTCTGGCATGATGGGCTTCTTAACAAACTTCCACCTAAGCTTTGCTCTTGGCTCTCCAGTTTCCTTTCTAATCGACGTATAACAGTTACTGTAGATGGTCATTCTTCCAGCTTCTACCAAATTAATGCTGGGGTGCCCCAGGGCTCAGTACTGTCACCTAAGCTGTTTCTTCTACACATTAACGATCTTCTCTCTTCCACAATCAATCTCATTAATAGTTTTGCTCCACTTCGTATTCAATTAATTAAGCCATCAAGTATTGATTTGGAAAACAAGCGCAGGTCAATGCAGATATCTCTTTCACAAGACCTCAAACTTATCTTGGATTGGGACGCCAAAAATATTGTTCCGTTTAAGACCTCAAAAACACAGTCATGTTTGCTGCCGCGAAAAAAGGTCTGCCAATGCTCATCCGTTTCATATGAGCGGCCAAATTCTGCAGAACAAAGAGTCGTTTAATCTTGTAGGCGTTACTTTTAAGAATAACCTCAACTGATACAAGCACATTACATCCATAGCCTCGGCAGCTTCAGAAAAGATTGGATTCCTCTTTCGAGCCAGAAAGTATTTCTCTTCTTCCAATCTGTATACTCTGTATGTATCACAAATCAGACCCTCTCTAGAATATTGTTCTCATGTCTGGGGAATGGCGTCCCCTACAACACTAAGCATTCTGGACTCCATTTAAAGAAGAGCCGTTCGTCTTATTAATGATCCCACGCTCAGAGAAAGGCTTTTTCTTCGTGCCCACCGTCGAGCTGTGGGGGATCTGTAGCTCTTCTTAGGTATTTTCACGGCTTCTGCTCAGAGGAGTTGGCCAGTATAATTCCCCTTCTGGTACCTCCCAACAGAGCAACACGTAGTGCAACTTTTATGCATCCTTTTACAGTTCAATTTGAGAGGCCCCGAACTTTCCGCTTTCTTCGTTCCACCTTCCCTTAGAGGTTCAAGACTGTAGAACCTGCTACCAGCAGAAGTTTTCCTTCCCCTCCCAATCTCTAAATATTGTGTGAACAAACTCCCTCTCACCACACTTAAGACACCCACGGTACATTAGTACTTAGGCATCCTCCTTTGTGGACTGTCCCAAGATAAAACAAAAAACCGTAGTCATTACGGCATATTTGAATAGATGTTGCAGAATTCACATTCGAAAACGGCATTTTCATTCCATGGGTGTGTTAAATTTTTTCAGGTGATACCTATTGTGACTGATTTACATGCTATGTCTACATATCTTGTACTTTGCTGTTATGTCTGTAATCTGTCTGCCTTAAAACACAATGCAACGGTATCGTATGACGTGACCTATTTGTATACAATATGCAATTTTGTTATTATTTATAGGATATTTAAAATTCTCGAGAAATGTCAGTGACATCGATGATGTAGGCAGTAAGAATTAATTTCTTTATATATAAGGTGTATAATTTATATTATGTACTTAGGTTAAGAAAAAAAAACCTTTTTTGTTGGTATTGCCTTCGTGATTATTTAAAAAATCGCAACGTATAATATACAGCATCTGGGATACGAAGAGCAGAGGTGTGACGTGG
The DNA here is from genome assembly GCA_019359885.1 of Listronotus oregonensis. NCBI lineage: Eukaryota > Metazoa > Arthropoda > Insecta > Coleoptera > Curculionidae > Listronotus > Listronotus oregonensis. The sequence continues at coordinate 42,862 of JAHBCN010000899.1, forward strand.
AGCGTAAAAACAGACATTAAGTATATATAAGGAATTGGGATTAAATACATATAACTTGTACGGGTGTTCCACTAAGAGAGGTAGTCGGCTATATCTCAGAAACTACTAATAGTATAACTTTCGGGAAAAATTTTTTTAGATAAAAGCGACCAAGAGAAATTGCTGGAAATTATTTTCAAGTCTGTGGGATGGCCGCTAGGGAGCGTAAGGGTAACGTCAAAACATAAAAATATACATTTCTCAAAAAAATATCAAATAAAGTGTGTCAATAAGTGGTACTATTTTAATCTTTAATGTTTTCTAAACAAAGAAGCTTCAGGTGTAATTTTTGTCAGTTCTAAAATAAAGTGGTGGGGGAAGGTTAAAGTTTAATTTATAAAAGTGCTAATAACTTCGGTTTGCTTTAACCGAATTTAGTGAACTTGGTCTCGTTTAGAAGAGCATTTTAAGCATTATTTTTATGTCCATAAACTATTGCTACACTCATCTCACAAACGCCGCTAGAGGGCGTCAAGGTAAAAACTATAAATATAATATATTACGAAATTTTTTAAAAAATTTAAATACAACGATATATACCTTTTTACATATTTATATAGAGAAAAAAAATCCCAACAAAACGGCAAAAACCGCAATTTAATATCTCTTTTCAAACCGAATATATTAGCAAAAATATAAATACGACATAGAGACGTAACGCATTTAACGACACAATGTATACCTAGATCGTTAGTCTTTAAGATAGGCTCCCAGATAAAAAGACTAACAAAGCTTGAAGTAATTGTTGGTATGACTATTTAGACAGGGTGTTTCAAAAATAAACGTAAACCTTTCGACAGCGACTTCCCCACATTAAAATAAGAAAGAAATTTTCATTAACATAAGTCCGAAAAAATCCCGTTCTCAAGTTACAGCCAGGTAAAGAGTTAGTAATGACAATGGTTTTTAACAGGCCTTTTAAGGGTATGCTCAGCGTAAGCGCGCCTGCCACGTAAAACAACGGCAATATGAAAGTTTCGGGAACTTTTTATAAATATGGCTGAGCAACAAACATCATCAGTTCTCTTATCAGTGCAAATTAATAAAAAAATTAATTGATGGTGCATCATTAGTGCATTCTACCGTAGAAGCCCACAATTGTGTTTAGATACGACGATGTTTGAAGTGTCATGGTCGTCCTCAAGGAGGAAATAAAGTCAAACTAGTTAAGAGGTTAGAATAATAATAATAAGGATGTCAAGTAGAACTAGGGTTGCCGCGAGACACGAGATACGAGACGTCTCGTCTCGTCTCGAAGCCATTTTGTCTCGTCTCGAGAGCATTTTGTCTCGAATTTCGAGACGAGACGAGACGAGATAAAATCCTTCGAGACAAGGTCGAGACGAGACGAGACGAGACATCTCAAAAAATTTTAATGACTAAAACTAACAATATATTTCTAGAAGAATTATACAGGTTGTTTAAGATTTAGTGTTACAAACTTCGACAGCAGTTGGATCTTGCAAAAATAAGTTTCTATAAACATAGGTTAAGAAATGCATCGTTTCAGAAATACAGGGTGTTAAAAAAAGAAGCTAAAATTAATTGCTTTAAAAAGTATATCACCCTGTGGTTTTATAATTTTTTAATTATTTTGAATATTTCACTCATGTACATATTTTCCCATAAGGAAGTGGTATTATGGAAAAATTACAGCGGAAATTCCACGTCGTCTGGGCAACGTGATTTTTCCACTTACTGTCAAATTAACAATACGAAATTTTTAAATAATAATGACGGTTTGTTAAATTAATATTTAATTTTAAGTTAATAAACTTTATCTACGTTTTTGATTCGTGAAATATTCCCCTAATACGATCGTGCTTTAAAATTAACCAGATATTTTTTACTCATGCGTGTATTCTTTAAAAATTTCACTCGTCCCTCAGACTCGTGAAATTATAAGAAAACACGCTATCGTAAAATGTTCGGTAATTTTTAAGCACTCGTGGTATTACCCCAGGGGAATCTGTCAAAACATTTTAAAAAGGCAACCGCTCTATAAGATCTTTAAATAGTAAAAAACATGCAAGAACTATTGCCGCATCCCGAATAAAACGGTGTGTCGGTAAGTATACAGGCGGCCGGCGCGGCGCACTTTTTGATGCCTATGCAGAGGGTTGTTTTTGAATGTTTTTCTGTTACTTTTGCCGCTATTATGTTTTAAAAGTTTTAATTTAAACTGAAAACAATGCATCCTCCTTAAAATACATATTGCTTCCAGCAGATTTTGCAATTAGTTTGTAGGTATATAGTGTACAGGGTGAGTCAACGATGGCGAGGAGTAAGTAATTTAATGCCTTGAATATAAGATGTGTAGATAATGTGCTTATGTAAGTATTAGGTATATGGTTAAATAGTATGTTAAATTTTAACGATATTTTGAATTAGACAGGGCACGTTCATAAAGTGTTAGGGTGCTACAAAAATATTTTTTTAAAATTTAAAATAGAATACCTATACCTACTCATATTTTTACAGTTTTGGATTATATTTATTTAATTCTAGAAATTCCTATACCTACTTTACATTCTATACCCAGAAAGTTATGTATGTATAAGAATATTGCCATTTAGGATAGTTTGGGTATACTTAATTATTATGGAAAAAGTTAAAAATTGGTAAAAAAATGAGAATGAACATTTTTAGAATTAAACATTGGGATTAATAATGTAATGATAAAATATTTGTGTTCCATTTAAACAATATGTCTTTTTATCACCATCTTGTGCCCTGTGCAGACATAAAAATTAGTTTAAAAAATGTGTAACATGTACCTAAAAATAAAAGTCGACGGGTCCAAGCATGTTTATAAAACTTCCGATCTTATTTTTATTAAAATTATCCTATACATTACTACTGCACTGTATATTGAAATTAATTTAATTGAAATAAACCAAAACAACTCGAGACAAACGAGACAAAACGAGACGAGACGAGACAAACGTTTGTCTCGTCTCGTCTCGACCCTTGTCTCGTCTCGTCTCGAAATATATTATCTCGAAATTTCGAGACGAGACAAGGCTTTATCTCGTCTCGTCTCGTCTCGCGGCAACTCTAAGTAGAACTGTATTCTTCCTGTTATGGTAATAAGTAAAAAGAATTAAAAAAAAAAAAGAAAAAATAATTTTCATGGAGGTTCTAGTGATTTTTACCCTCGACAAAATTTATTTATATTTAAAATTAATTAAATATATTACCTTATCACTAGTTTTCTTTTTTACACAACTGATAGGTTCTGGATATTCGGTTGTTAAACCACAGTCTCCAGTGAACAAATATGTGTCTTTATTAACATTATGAATTCCTTGGAATCGACCGTCACCTCGTCCTCACCGCTTCACCCACAAATCGCATTTAGCGCATTTTTTAAGTGCTTTCGCTTACTTATTTTAATAAGTTTTCGGCGATATTCAAAACTAGGCTCTGAAAAACCAGTAAAAAAGAATAATAAATAAATTTTCCTGAAAGGATTTACTACGCGTTCCCTGCGGCGTACTCCATAACAACAATGTTTTTTTAGCCCCTTTCCTAATGGATTACATTATACAGGGTGTCCCAGAATATGTGGGCAATCTTTTGGAATCTAAGAGAAAACCTAAAAATATTATGACAAGTCTTCTTAAAATGAACCTATTAAATCATATTTGGCTTATTTAGTTTGCCAGGGACGAACTAGCAATTTTCCTAACACCCTATATAATAAAGGCTCAACAATAATATTTCTGGATAGCTTTATACTTAAACTAAAAAAAATATATTCTTGATTGACATCGATAAAATCAACTGTTTTCTAGAAATAAAATATCATGGTTCGTAATTTTTTTTACATTTTACAGGGTGTTTTCTAATTGTACGTCAATATTTATGGAAGCAATTTTTGGGTCCATTTTAAAAAGAAAACTTCATATAAACGTTATATAAACGTATGTCCTAAACGTCTTAACTTTTGAGATTATTTTTAAAAATAATTCATTTATTATTAATATCTGTAATACCACTTTAGATATTTTAATGAAATTTGGCCCAAATATACTATGTATTAAGAAGATTTTTTTAGTGTACCACATTTTTTTTATTTCCACCAGTTGCGTTCGTACAGAATTTGACCTGCCTATTTTGGCAAATAAAAAAAATGTGGTACACTAAAAAATGCTTTTTGATACATAGTACATGTATGCCAAATTAGTATTACAGATACTAATAATAAATGATTTATTTTTGAAAATTTTACCACCTTTTAAAACCTAAGACGTTTAGGACATACGTTCATATGAAGTTTTCTTCTTAAAATGGACCCAAAAATTGCTTCCTTAAATATTGACGTACACTTAGAAAACACCCTGTATAATGTAAAAAAAATACTAACCATGATATCTTATTTCTCGTAAACAGTTGATTTTATCGATGTCAATGAGGAATATCTTTTTTTTAGTTTAAGGTTAAAGCTATCTAAAAATAATATTGTTGAGCCTTTATCATGCAGGGTGTTAAAAAAATTGCTATTATTGTGTCAGACCAGCCCGTCCCTGGCAAACTAAATAAGCAAAATATGATTTAATGGGTTCATTTTAAAAATACTTATCTAGTAACCATCATATTAAAAAAATATTAAATTACGCTTAGTATTTTATAAGGTATTTAAAAAAAAATGATTTCCAGGGTCGTCCGTTATGTACCTGTATCTCCGTAGGGAAGGCTCGTAGAAAAAAAGTTTATGGGAACTTATCATAATATTTTTGGGTTTTTTTATTAGATTTCAAAAGATTGCCCACATATTCTGGGACACCCGTATATTTTAATTAAAATATTTGTATAATTATTTTATTAAATATGCACAGTAATTTGATTTGAACTGTTTATAAAAAATTTATTATTATAACTTATTTTATTGCTAATTTTTTATAATCATATGCACTGCTCATACCTTTGTAAATAAAGTGCCGAAAAACACGGCGGAAGTTGGGGCATGTGCACAAAAAACCATAACTAACCAAAACTATTACATGGGCTATTAATTGCAACTACTAGAAACATGTAATTTGAAATTTCGCACATTGAATTTCCTGAAATAATTAAATTAACAATAAATCTATTAAATCATACATAGCCTTACTATTTTTAAATTATTTTACAACTATTTAAAAAATCTCCATAATAAAATCTTTATGTAATTAATTATACAATTAACTAAAATAATCATATTAATTATCCTCTCCGACCATTGACCACAAACGCCTGTTTGTTAAACACACTGTTTAATCAAAGTTAAAATTGTAATTACTAATTAATTTTGAGTGTGTAACTGTTTATTTGTTAGATAAACGGAAATGACACTGATTAGTAGAAAAGTCACGATTAAATTAGTATGCACAACATTTATTATGTCGAATGTCTATTATGCGGGCGAAATAGAAGATGTGGCTATATTCAGATATATCTATGAGTTTACTTAAAGAGAAAGATAAAACCTTGTTTGTACAAAAGTAATAAATATAATTGTAATTGCTAATGATAGAAAGATTTATTTTCTATAAGCTCCAGGGGTCATCGGTATTAACTATAAATATTTAAAAGGAACTCCATATTACTGCTGCGTGTGTAAATACTTAATATTACCGAGAAAGCATAGTGGCAACAGAAAAATAGCTTTAATTTTTCTGACTATTTTGACAGTTCTTTTACTTTTAGCTTTTAATAACCATAATTTAATGAAAGATCATTTCGCAGCTTTGTTTGGTTGCGTTAAAGCAAAGTTTTCTGCACCCTCGGTACTGCATGTTATGGGAATATTACCTACACTCATTTTCGCAGGCAACTTATTTAATGCCAGTAAAGGCCTGCCACGAGTGATATTTTTTGTCCCAGGCGTTATACCAGAGCACCTTTTAAAAGGCTCACCAAGCATAACCTTGCATGTCTTTAACCATGTGACACTGGTTTATCAGACAATTTTATTTGGTGTTTGTGTGTTTTTTTTGGTCTTTAAAGACCTGTCCATCGTCGTTTTAACTGCGGGGTATTATTCCAAATCTTACTAGTTCATCTGCTAGTAAAACATGTATTCTTATTCCCGTTTGCAATGCTGCAGGTTGGTGTAAATCGATGGCTTTCAAAGCTTTTAGCAGCCATTGACTAGCCAAAAAAAATGGGTGCAACTTGGTTATAAGAGCTTGTTTTCTGACTTTCCATAAAGTCTGACTTACGAAGCCTAAACTTCTGTAAAGTATATTGAGTTTGCTTCCCTAGTGAAAAGCTGTGATTTGCTTTTGGCCTCATCCCGAAAATACTTGTGCCTTTTTCGTTAACTAGTGATTAACTAAATCAGGTCACTAGTCGAGTTAGGTTTTTTGGGCGTATTAATGAAGTTGTTACTCTTTCCTCTGTGTCAGAATTACAGCTGACTCTTTCTGGCTTAATAAAGTAATAGATTGCCACGGATAAAATAATAGGTATCATTTTAAAGTTCATCCGTTAATCCAGCTATGTGACTGTATTTCTCAGTATGTTATTTGCATGCCCTAATAGTCTTCATTTTATTGTTCTGTTTTTTTTCTTTAGTTTTCGCCTTACAAACTAAGTACTTTAGCCACGTAATAATAATTGCATAAGATAAAAGTTAAATACAATTTACTTATATGAAGGTTATTGTTCTGTTGATGGCTTCCGTTTTAACAAATATGTTTAAGGGTGTCGTACCCCCAATGAACTCATAAGCTGCATAAGATAAACATCTTAGGTTAAATGTCGTGACTACAAACCAAGATGATTAACTATGGTTCTTTATTTTTGGGCGGGTCAAAACTAAGAAACTAAAATATAAATAAGTACAAAAACATAAGGCAAGGGGTTTAGATTTAAAGGTATTCACCAAACTAAGATACTTAAAATAAGATACTTTTAATTGCTTTCATAAGCAGTATACATGAAATGTACAAAATCATCCTAACAATTTAAACAACTGGTGTTTAAATTATTAAGATGATTTTGTAAATTTCTTTATCTACCATCCCAGGAATGGCCATTAGTTTCACGTGTTATTCAGACTGTAACAGTACTCTGATATGCACTGAATGGGATCAAACCTAAGTCTAAGTACTTTTGCAGTTTTATTGGTTCTGAGAACCAAAATTGAAAATAATTTTAGAAATTTAATGGAAGAATAAGAATAATGTTTAGTGCAGTACATACTGCCTTTTAGGTTTTGTGGACGCTTTATTTTAGTTTTAAAAGTAAAGGAACCTATTGCATGTTGAACCAAAATTAAATGTTGTACCGAATCCTGAAGCAACTTATTTTTGAATATTTATATTCTAAGGATGTCTTTTCCAAAAAGTTTAGTATGTAAAAAAAAAACTAAAATTCCTTGCACATTTTTAGAAAACAAGTGTTTTTCAAGTCGCTTAGTGTAAGAGCAAATTAATTTAACTTTGCCGTGGTCTATCTTAACTCACTTTAAACCGATAACTGTGCATGACGTGTAAATCTTATTTTTGTCTAAAAACGGAAACCACACTGGTACTTCTGTAAAAAACAAATATCTAAAATAATATTTCTTTTTTTTTGGTAATTTAGGATTCTAATCCATACCCCTGACCAGTTTACCAAAAAACTGTCTGTTTCTATAACCCTAAGTGTTTCCAAACTCTTTTCATTTCAAATATTAAATTTAGGGTAATTATTAACACAGAAAGTAATTCTGCAATTAAAAAATGTACTTAAAATGTATTGAGCTAAGTTTAAACATTACTGTAAACGCTTCTTTGCTAATCAGACCACCAGCATTTCAAAACCACCCCTTAACGAATCCTATTTTCTACCGTATAAATATTAAAAGCGGACTAATCTTTATAAATTTCACGCCACATATTTCACAAAACCTCGACTGCCATCTTATAGTATTATATCCTTTGAAACTATCCGACCGTGCTTAGTTAGACGGTATATTGTCGCCAATTTTCAATATCTACAAAGATATCTCGCACCGTTGCCCTATCTTTGTATATCTGCATTGGACGAACGGTCGCTTTAGCAGGTTAGTTATGGATTAACGTATTATCCAAATTATAATCTGGCTATTTCTGGGCTATAAATATGTAATAATGTTAGAGGATAAGTGACATCGACAATGGTAATACGGAGATTTATTGTGTAAGTTAGCAACTATTTACTGCTTTCTGTCGTAATTAGTTTTATTAGAGATCGAACGCTGTTAGAATAACACCGATACGTCACGGTTTTATACGGGTTTGCCATATGAGACCGTGACGTATCGGTGTTGTTCTTACAGCGTTCGATCTCTACCACTACTTTTCTTTTTATATTTGGTTTATTTCTAGAATATACCGGGTGGTGCGTTTCCGAGCGGAACATAGGAAATCCCATGTAAATTTTAAGGGGGTCAATTATTGGCTCCTCTGTACAGCTTACAGAAAAAATGTAAGATAACTTTTTGAAGAGATCAATCTGACAAGCCCTCGTGCCAAGTTTCAAAAAATTTTAATAAGCGAATCCTAAATTATTTAATTAAATGTAATGGCAAAATTACCAAATTTTCGGTTCAGGTAAAACCAAACAGGTACCAGTGAAATGAATATTGTCCCTGACATGAGGAGAAGTGTCAATAAATCAGTGACAGTCGGTATTTGAAAAAAAGAATTATTCAATCAACGAAAAAGTATCCATAATTAGGTGGCATTATGCTGGAAACAGTTTTAGAGCAGTATCTAAAATGTTTTCAGTTTATTTCCACACCAAGCCTATTCCGTCCATTTTAAGTATTAAACGTATTGTCTAACATCAAGAGAAAATTGTGTTCAACTCAGTAATGAAAAACAGAATCTAAATTCTACTGATGTGGAGAAAAACAAAATGGTTAGTACGGGGTTCTTGGGAAAAACACAAATAGAGTTAAATTAAACATCGAGCTAGAAGGATAGAGCTGGCATTTTGTTTTGAAATGATGAAAAGAGCAAATAAGAATAGGATTTTTTTAAGAAATATTTGTTTTTACCGATGAATGTACATTCACTCTCAACAATGAACCAAATGATTAGAATTGCCGGTATTGGAGCCAAGAAAATAAACAATGCTTTGTTTATACTCGGACACAATATCCCCAAAAAACAAATGTATTCGTGGGAATTATCGGACACCCTTCCAGAAAGAAATTGTTCGGGAAGATCAAATGATCTGGTACCAAATGGATGGTTGCCCCGCCCATAATGCCCGTATGGTTGGAGAGTACTTGGAAAATGCTTTTAACGGCAATATTATTGGTCCACGGTACCGGATACTTTGGCCAGCCAGGTCACCTGATCTTTCACTTCTTTCTGTGGGGTCACTTTAAAAGTTTCATTTATAAAAGTGTAAAATTTGAGAATCTGAGCCAGCTACAAAACGCTATTCCGTTAGAATGTAATAAAATTTCGCAATATCAACTTGGCAACGTTAGAAATGAATTTTATGATCGGTTGGGATATTGTTTAGCTGTTGATGGGGGGTTGTTTAAACATTTGATTAATTAATGTTCCTATGTAATTTTCTATTATTCTTAAAAAGTTATTGTATTTTATTTCATTTTATTTTTCCACACCTAGTCAAATATTAAGAGTTCAGTTCTCTCTTTTTTCGGATCTATTTTCGATCTTCTGAGTTAAAAACATTTACAATTATTTATTGCGATGGGTTTGGACTCAAATTTACTGACAATACGTTTAATGGTTGAAATGGACCAGATAGGATTGATGGGAAAATAAATTTAAAATATTTCAGATACTGCAATTGGTTTAATTAAATTCTAGTATGATAAAATTATTTTTTAATGATCGATAGTAATAATTGTTAGTAGTTAAACTTAAATTTTGATTTAAAAAAAATAATGTTAGCGTGTCTTTTATTTTGAATGTAATGGTTGTGAGATTGATGAAACGAAAAAAAAACATTCCTTGTATTCGGCTGTAAGTTAGATTTGACAAAGCCTTATAACAAATTGTCTGCTGGTGGCTGGTGTCTGTTTGGTGTTACCTGAACCGAAAATTTGATAATTTTGCAATACTTTACTAGTCTTTAGATTTTCTTTTTTATCTAAAAAGTGAGACATGGGACCCACACCAAATCTATGCTAGGTATTATTGGCTCCAAAGGAAACACTTTGGTAAAGAAAATTTTCATTTTGGGATGTGCGAAAAAAGTTGATTTTTATACCCCCGCAGTTGGGGACTAAGGCGAAGCCGGAGGTAAGTTAATATATGACTCCAACTCTGGAAATGTCAGATCCTGCATATTTATTAAGAAGGAATTACATGCTTTAAAGCTGACTGATATCTGTTCTAGGGACCAAGCGGCGGTAAGGCTGAAATACATCATGGAAGGTGTATGAACTGAAGCTGTCCTCGCTTCAACCTACCTTCCATATATTGCAATCGATCCACCCCCATCTGAGGAACTCCGCCAGTTTGAGTAATTCTGTAGGCGCTCTAACCTACAGCTCATTATTGGGATGGATGCCAACGCACACCACACTGCTTGGGGAAGCAGTGATATCAACAGGAGAGGTAAGTACCTTTTAGACTTTATTATTTCTGAAAATTTAGAGGTATTAAATAGGGGGAATGAACCTACTTTTGGACTAGAGCCCGTAAAGAGGTAATCGACGTTACTTTGGCATCTCCGAGTATACGATCCCAGGTAACTCGGTGGTATGTATCTGAGGAACCGTCGCTGTCTGATCACAGGCACATCTTCCTGGCGATCTCTGCATTTCAGAGGCCAATGGGGAGTACCGTGATCCGAGGGACACGGACTGGGAGAAATACAAGGAAACTTTGACCATCAACTGCAGTAACGTCAAAACCAGCATTAGGAACACTACTGACATAGAGCTTGCTTCCTGTGAACTACTGAAGGCTATTACAAACTCTTATCAGAATAACTGTCCTCTAGTAAAGCAAACCGCCAGGAAAAAGTCTACCTGGTGGAATAACGAACTTCTGAAGCTAAGGAAAAAAACCCGCAGACTGTTCAACAGAGCGAAGAAAACGGGTGAGTGGGATGAACATCAATCTGCACTCACCGAATACAATAAACGGGTCCGTAAGGCTAAACTGGATTCATGGAGGAAATACTAACAGGAGGTGGAAAATACCAGCACGGCAGCCAGACTCCAAAAAATCCTGTCTAAAGATCCGGTCAATCCTGTTGGCACTTTAAAAAAACCAGTTGGAACCTACTCTGAAACTGGCAGGGAAACATTGGAGATTTTGCTCCAATCACATCTACCAGGATCAAGAGAAACTCAACTTAATGAGACCTATCCAGACGTCAATGTTCCGAATATTCGGAAAGGAAGTCATAACCTACGAAAAAATCGAGTGGGCAATTGAATCATTTGAAGCCTACAAAGCACCTGGACCTGATGGGATAATCCCAGCACTACTACAGCAGGGAAAGCAAACCCTAGTTCCACTGCTTTGCAAACTCTTCCGTGCAAGCCTAGCTACGAACTATTTGCCCAATGCATGGAAGCAGACTAAATGGTCTTCATTCCAAAGCCGGGTAAGGACTGCTCCCAGGCAAAGGGATTTAGACCAATTACATTGTCGTCTTTTATGATAAAAACAATGGAAAAACTGATCGACAGGTATGTCAGGGAAAACTCTCTTACAGAGAGGCCACTCCACAAAAACCAACATGCCTATTAGTCAGAAAAATCATGCGAATCTGCTCATCATCAACTGGTAACCAGATTAGAACTCGCACTGAACAACAAGGAAATCCAACTTGCTGCATTTCTTGACATTGAGGGAGCTTTTGATCGAACCTCCTTCAACTCAATGGCCGCGGCTCTTGCCAGACATAATGTTAACGACACCATTTGTAGGTGGATAAACAACATGTTACTTGCCAGGCGAGTGCAAGCAACGTTATTCAGCGACACAATGAAGGTGTCAGTGGTCAAAGGATGCCCACAGGGAGGAGTTCTATCCCCACTACTGTGGGATATGGTTGTTGACGAACTCCTGGTGGAACTGAATAATAATGGCTTCTATACCCAGGGGTATGCGGATGACATCACTATACTTGTCGTGGGGAAACATAACAAAACAACCCCTTGAGGGGCTGAGTTGGGGCATACAGGCTGAAAGATACACGGCAACTGGTGCTCTGGGCCTGCCCTAGGACACCCAGAATAACGAGCAGTATCACAAAACCCAATATTTGAGAAAGAGCAGTGGGTACAAATGCCAAAAAGGAGAAATACACACAGACCATACAAAACCCAGCTTGCCTGGGGCGGTAGTGAGCGATCTCCCTGGTCAGGTCTAGGAATTTGGTTTGGTATACCGATGGATCCAAGACTGACAATGGAGCCGGCGCAGGAATACATAGGGAGGACCCCCAGGTTTAATGCTTTGCTTCCCTGGGGAAATATGCCACTATTTTCCAGGCGGAAATATATGCCATTGAACTTTGTCTGCGAAGAACTTGAGGAGGAGATATAAGGGCAGGGACATTACTGTCTTCTCGATAGTCAAGCGGATAAAGCTTTGGCATCCCAACAAGTCAACTCAAGGTTGGTTTGGAAAATGTCTGCAATGCCTCCTAAACCTGGCTAACCACAACAAAGTTACACTTTCCTGGGTGCCAGGACACAGGGGAATACAGGGCAATGAAAATGCAGACTCCCTGACCAGGCGAGGCTCCCCAGCAATGTTTGTGGGTCCTGAACCTGTTTTTGGAATACCAAAAGCCTCGGTTCGTGGCTACATGACTCGGTGGATTCAAACACAACATCAGTCATACTGGAACCACATTCCAAGGCAATATCACAGTAAATCAATGTTGGACTCAACATCGGAAGCATTGACAAGTGAATTACTAAAACTAAATAGGAATCAGATTAGAATAGTGACAGGATTATTAACCGGACACTGCACCCTAAGAAAACATATGCACACTATGGGCATCTATAGAGAAGAACCCATTTGCAGACTATGTGACGAAGAGGAAGAGACAGCCTCTCACATCATATATGAGTGCCCTGCACTTACATACTGGAGAACAAATCAAAACCTCATGGTGGACACTAACCACCAGGAGGCTGGAGACCAGAAAAGAACAGTAAAAGGGCTACTACACCTGTCTAAGGTGTCAAACCTTTATAACTGAAACAAATACACAAGAGATACAACAAGCCCTGTAGGCTGCAGTGTCGGGGCGGACAAAACCTCAACTTGTGTATTTATGTCATCAATCAATCAATCAATACCCCCGCAGAGAAATCTAATTTTTAAAAGCGAATCCTCTATTTGTATTTTTTTCGTGAATTTGATTAAATTTTCTCAACAGTCAACTTCCAAATTACGCAAAAGATCTGCATTTTTCTTGAAGTTAGAGGCATCTAAAATAATATATATATATATATATATATATATATATATATATATATATATATATATATATATATATATATATATATATATATATATATATATATAATATATATATATAGAAAATTGTTGGTGAAAAAAAAATCACTGGCTATGGTTTTTAAAAAACAATGGATAATATTGCGAAACTTTGGATCTGCCGATAAAATTTAATCAAATTTACGAAAAAAATTTAAAATTTTAAACTAACATGTCTCGCAAACCATAGAATCTATCGTTTTAAGGGTACAGTATATTAATTTAATTTTTATGTTATTAAATTCAACATAAGATTTAACATAAATCTGAGAAATTTTATTTAAAGTACATGTTTCTAGTACAACCGTTTTTATTACCAACCCTTTAAAGGCCGTAATTCCAACACGAAGCATATCCGGAACTTTTTTCTTATTTTAACAGGAAGGCGCTGTCAAAAGGTGTACAAACAAAATTGTTTTGTTCTTTTCCCCTCTTTCGTTTATTTAAAGGTTGTTTGCAACAAAGACCTTAACAGCACTTAGATATACCAGGTCATAGGTAAGTAACTACGCGCATAATAAAAGCCCTATTAACTTAAAAAGCTCAATGTAATTAAAACATCTAGTTGAACAGTTTTGTATGGTCAGGTTCACTATAATATTATAATTTTGACAGCATATAAAACTCAAAAAATACTTTTCATTTGGTATTATATGCTTTGTACCAAAAAAATTTCGGGTTTAAAGGAACCAAAATTAAAAAATTCTGCAATTAAAAAATTTAACTTTTTTGAAAAATTCAAACATTTAAACTTTTACTGGTTTGAAATGAAAACGTTTTTTTGTCTTAAATTACATACTATTATCATAAAGCTTACCGATTTTAATAATTGTAAGTTCAAACCCATACAAACAATTTTAAATATTACCACCTTAGTAACTATAACCATTAAAATTTGAAAATCTTTTATATATAAGTATAAATTAAATATCAATATCAAATAAATGTATATTCAAGATATAGTACCTCTTTCATCTCTTAGAACTACCTCTAAATACCTTTATATGAGTTAAAAAAATATAAGAATTTTCTAATTTTTTAATAATTTGTGTTGGTGTTTTTTTAATCCATTTAAAATTAGTTTGCTGGCAGCACTGTAGAAAGATAGGAAAAATTCAAGGAGTATGTTGGCATCAAATATTCTGTACCACTGTGCTCTAAAAGTACCACGCAGTAATGTTGTGGTAAGTACTAATATTATGTCAAAAATTATTTAATGCTCAGTTGAATGTTCTTGCACAACTTAAGTTAGTTTTTAAAGTTCACGCTTAACAAAACATCCATAGTCTTTTAGAAAAATCGGTACTTAATATAGGTGAATTGTTCAAAAATCTTATATTAAATATACAGAATCATCTTTGCACAACATGGGTAAGCTTATTAGTTTCCAGGTCGGTTGCCCATCTAAAATGTAAATTTTAAATTTATATACCCAAAAACGAGCAAAACTACTACTCCTCTCAGCCGCAATATATTACATAACTGCATTTACTATGTCACCTTCACGATATTTAAGATAGGCGAACAAGTAAACACTTGACCACTTCAAACTTATTCACTGTATTTAAAAGGCATGCAAATTAATACATCTAAATAATATAATTAAACGCAAATATGCATATCCAATCCTGCAGCCTTGCCAACCCAGCAGGAACTACATATAAGTCTCGTAAAGTTGTTCAAAGTGATTGCCATAGTACATAACATACACTAATGTGTATATTTATCCTCCTATAAATGACTATTAGACATTACACGGATGACACCTCCATGAGAAAATAATTTACTCACAATTCCGTGGTTTTCAATTAGCTCTGCTCAACTAAACAACACTTTCGTCTTGCATAGCAAATAATTTACATATTCATTAAAGAAAAGGACTTAATGTCAAGAATGAGTCATTATTCAAACTCATGTTTCAATTTGCATTACAATAACATGGCGTATGCGACGAATAAAACCTAGAATAACATAGGAACACACGCCACAGTTGCTCTTGAAACTCCCGCGGGCCAAATCGATTTTCTATCGTGAAGAACGAACATGGAAGTTTGGAATCGTGTTCAGAATATAATGATTTTATTACGTGAACGATCTGCAATACAAATAAAAAAATGTTTCTTCAGGTTAATAATAAAATTTCATGATTGCAACAACTGAATATATTAGTGTCGGAGATCAAAATCATGGATGATAGAGAAAAAAGTTTAGTTCCAATTACGAATAGACAATTTTTTAATTTAGTAAAAGAGGTGATGTAGTGCAACCAGAGATTTTATAATTTAAATGATACTAAAAGAAAGATCTTATTACCTACAACAAAAATTAATAAAAATTTTATTAAGGGCGTGAGAATAAAAATATTTTATTGTATATCGAAGGACAGCTAATTTAATGTTGGCGATAGTCACAGCAATTACTTTACCTTTTCTTTATCCCATCAAGCAAGGGGTAAGTTGTTTGCGACGCGGGTTGTGGCTCCGGTTACCTTTTACGTGAAGAACGAAAACAGACACCAGGGATACTAGTGCTTGATATAATTTTCATGATTTTTACAACGTAAATGTGTTAAATTTCTTTGTCAATCATTGTTAACTTGTAATGTTACTATAAAGTATAATAAAAGATACCAATGATTTTTAGTATTCATATTTCCAAATACCTTTGAAGTTAAGATAAAACATGATATTGCAAAATTAATTTTTTTAAAATAAAATAGAATGTGATATTAAAAAAAAACCAAATAAACTCTTTAATATAAAATGTAATTCTTAAAAATAAAATAAAACAGGAAATTTTAAATTCTAACAAAAATTTAAATGTTCAGAAAGGTCCCACCCTTGAGCATTAACAATTTTTACAATTATTGATACAAATCGACTTTTTAAACCTTTAAAAAATATTTAAAATTGTTTAGGAAGTAGGCATTGGTTAACTAGATAGGTTAAAGCATAACACCCATTGACTTCTCTGGCACTTTGAGCTATACCATTTAATAATGTGAATCCCTTGCTCGTAAGAATACATTTTTTTTAACACGTTTTACCAAATGCACTAAGGGATGAGTTGAAATAGCAAAGTAGGTAAGATACTAGGCAATAAACGCCTATTAAGCAAATACCGCCTTTCCCCTCCAAAAAATTGAAAGTTGTTTCTCCAAACCAATTAAAATGGAAGTAGGTGATTCGACATGCCGATGCGATGGGTCTCTCTGATTTAAATGTTCTAGAGGGTGGTAATACCAGAGGTGAATAGGGAGATTGCCGATGCCGTGTTATGAAAACGCGACGGAAAAAAGAGCGCCCCCTTATGGTCAACTCCCGAACTAGACGCACTTTGCTTGCTAAAGTGCGTCTACATGGACGAGAATCGGAGACGAACCGCGACCGCAGTTTCAATTCGCACTGCGAAATACTTTTTTAAAATTTTTTATCAATATTTTTAATAAAATTATAATTGTATGCCATCCTAAAATGTAAATTGTTAATAAATAATTTTTTATTAACATGAAAATCAACCACTGGTCGTCCGAGAACGTCGGTGCGTCTCCCGTTCTCGTCCATGTAGACGCACTTTAGCAGGCGGGGAGGGGAGAAAGTGCGTCTAGTGACAGCATTCGCTGGTACACTTCGCTCCATTGCCATCGGCAATCTTCCTACTCATCTCTGGTAATACCACTGGACCTAGACCTCAGTTCCTCAGTAGGTCCTTTGTGCTTCCTCTTGTAGACGAGAGATTTACTGCGTCGTCAAACCTATTGATTAAAAATAGTTTACGACGTCTTAATGTGGAATCTCACTAATTTCGGCTAATAGAGGCCAGTTTGTGCCCAGCATGGAGTTCCGTTTAAATGTGAGGGCGGAACAGTTGCAAAGAATATGTCAGCAGGGATGTTGCGGATGCAGATTTTTTCACATCCACAGATGCGGATTTTAAAGCCAGTGGATCCGTGGATCTTGTTTTTTTTTACGAAACTATATGGATGCAGAAGTAAAATAGCAAGAATAGTATTTATTTAATATTTTTATTACCTATCTATTTACTTAGAGTGGAAGTTAAAAATTAGAGCATTTTATTTAATACAAAGTAATATTGCCGCCTTCTCAGGGTTTAAAATTATGACTCAATTCACTCCTCGTTTTTATTTATATTTCGGGAATAGCAAATATTAACAAATATTTAAAAAAATGGCTTTTTTTTTTCAAAACATTTCCCTTAATGATCAATACACTTTTGTATTCGTTCAAACCATTTGTCATAGCAGTTTTTCCATTCCTCTTGAGACACCTCCAAGACATGGTTTTTGAACGCTTCGACTGCTTCTTCGGTGCTCGTAAATCGTTGGCAACACAGTTTACCTTTGATATTCGGGAACAGAAAAAAAGTCATTGAGTGCCAAGCTAGGACTGTACGGAGGATGAGTAATCAATTCGATGTATTGACTGCTCACAAATTCACTTGTTTGACGAGATGTGTGAGAGCTCGCATTGACATAATGGAGAATGATTCGTCTTTGGGGGTTAGTTTTACGAATTTCTCCGAAGACTTCCAGCAAACAAATGGTTATGTGCCACGTTTGTCTACGTTGATTAAGCGGAACAGTGGCCACATGACCCATTCGGCCGAAGAAACAGGCGACCATTTGCTTTGCTGTGCTTCTTCCACGAACTTTTGTTGGATTTAGTTCGTCTTGGAATACTCACACGGACGATTGCTGTTTTGTTTCCGGTTCATAAGCATATATCCATGATTCGTCACCAGTCTCGATTTTATACACGTCTTTTGAAGCACCACGGTTGAACTTTTTAATCGTTTCCTTACACCACTTGACGCGAGCCTTTTTTTGAGCGATTGATAAATTATGGGGTATCCAACGAGGACAAATGTTTGATGGCACAACAACCGATTTTGGACAACCTTCACGGAATTCGTCGGCGACGGAACTACGACCACGATTAAATTCACCATACCAGCGATATACTGTGGATTTGGTGGTGCTTTATAGCCATACAAAGAACTGAGTTCATCGACACATTCTTGCTGAGATAATCCACGTCGAAAGTTGTGAAAAATAATCCAACGAAAACCTTCTCTTGAAATTTCCATTTTTTTTGTCAAATTGATTTTCTGAACTCGCTGTAAACAAAACAAATAGCACTTGTACATTAAAACGTTGTGAGTACGTTCATGCTCAAAAAGGTCAAACTTTATTAGGTTGTTGCCAGATTTTAGCTATTGACATTATTAGTGTTGCTAGTTCCCGAAATATAAATAGTCCCCTTCATATAAATCATCACCAACACGAAGTTACTTTCGTAAGATTTATACTTGTTTTTTACACCTTAAAAATTTTTCCCAAATATTCTTCTTTTGTACACAAAATTAATTATTCAGTTTTGGTTAGGTAGGCTTCTGTCTCTGATGGTTCATAAAATATGGTAAAATGAGAAACTAACTTTATAACTAAATATCAAAATATTTATTGCTCACATATAAGATGCAGAAATATAAAATATTTATAACCATGCCGACCAGAACTTAGGGCTTTTGCATTTTTCTAAAGTATTCCTATGTTTGATTAAGCCATGGAAGAGTTGCGGCCGTAACGGAAAAGTTTACTGTTTCCACATTTAGTTATTTATCACGTCTAAAATATAATTGGGAAAAATAAAAAGCCGCTTTAACTTACCAGAACTAACCATGACCGACCAGAACTAAAGGCTTTTGAATTTGTCTAAATTATCCCTACGTAGAAGTTATTAACAAAATTTTAATAATTTTCACTATGGTATTTATTTGGTTGGTTATTTGGGTTGTCACAATGGTTGGTGTACTAAACGAAAAGCATAAAATTGATTAAATAATTCAGTATTCAAAACGAGGATATTTCAGGTAAATTTTGGAAGTGTACGAAACTAGAAAACACCGTTCGTAAGCAAGTTTTGGTAGAGATCAGTTTTTTAAATAAAAGAAGGCCGAAAAAACAGTGGTTGGAATTGTAGATACACTAGAGTACCAGAATAAAGAAGGATTGAAACATCTATTATTGAGCAACATAATGCTTGCAGTTAATTATTCTTCGAAATAAACGGTTTAAAATATACATAAAATCCCTAACTGCACTTTACAGTACTACCGTTTTATAGGCCCAGCCATTGTGCTGTGAAAATACAAAACCACGTACTAAACTACGCCGTCTATTCACCTGTCAACCTGCGTGTGCGACATTAAATTAATTTATTATTGGTTGTAAATAACATTCCAGACATGTGGTGTGTTGCAGTCTATAATCTGGTGCGTTGCATACGTCACCTTGGTAATTAATATTAGTTATAGGCAAGGTATCTCTATAATATAATGGGATATTAAAATCCATTTCTAATGGAATTTATGACGGTTTAATAACATGAAAATACTGGTATTAAATGTCTCAAAGAAGTCTTTAGAAACATACTCGTTGGCAAACCCACCGAGACAGGTGCTGCTACTTCTAAAAGCGAGGACAAATTTAATATAAAATATTGGGTGTTGATTTTTATGATTCTCTTTAATGTACATTTATATGTGTCAAAATAATTAAAAGAAACACAAAAAAAGTAAGTAATTGCATGAATTAATCGAAATGACCATTGATTATATGATAAAAATTCATATTTAGAAACCTATATAAGGAAATCCTTTGATTCAGATTTTTCCACTGACCTTCATATGGACCAGCAAGGGGTACCAGATGCGCAGTTCAAAAGTTAGATTTTATGGGCGAAAAAATGTGTCCGTGCGCTGTGGCGGTAGTCAACGCGTTCTTTATAAATTAAATTAAGGTGGTTGTCCTAAAAGTTATGAGAGGACTGGTTGCAACTTTAAAACAAGAGTATTAGAACTTGAACCTATGTTTATACTTCTAAGTGCAATTACTAGGTTAAATTAAGGCGCTATTTTTATGTTTTTAAGCATATTACCATAATATGGAAATGTTAATAGTGCCAAAACAAAGTATCTAAATAAACTCGTGTGCATGCGACGCTGGCTAAACTAATTAATGACCCAGTTTTCAAACAGCTTGAGGTTGAATCCCCTTGACATATATTTAGGTTAATTCCATAATACGATTTTGCATGACCCTACTAGTCCGGAAGCCCACCGCACAAAAGCTGGATAATAAGAGATACGCATAAAATAATTTTTTTATCTTACTATTAACTATAGTCAATTCAAAGCCGCACTAGTGCCTCAGCTCAGCGGGTACATTTAAGTTGCATATTTTTTCCTAGGAAAAATCGTACAAAATCGGTTTTTTCAATATAACTCGAAAACTATTGGTTTAAGAAAAAAATTTTATAACCAAAATTAATGGCCTAATGAAACCACATAATTTTTATTGCATAATTTTTTTGTAGCTCTTTAAGTTTTTGAGATATTAACGATTTAAGTTTAAAATAAAAACGCAAATATCTCGAAAACTAAAAGAACTACGAAAAATGTTTTTTTAGTAAGCTCTATATAAAAGGTTAAATAAATATTTTTAATAAAATGGCTTTGGCCAAAAATTTCGCTCCAGAGCGGTGAAAAAAAATTAAATATTGTTGTATTTTAGTTTAAATGGGTTCGTTTATTTATTTTTATTATAAAATTGTTAAAATTTGCAAAAAAAATTAAAAACTAATAAAATAAAAAATTAAAATAAAACGGAAAACTCGAAATCTATAAAAGATACAAAAAAATGTATGGGAACAAAATTTTGATTTTAAACAAATAAGTTGCTATAAATTATTTTGCTAAAATTTATAATTTTCAAGTTAGAGCAAAAATAAACAAAAAATAATATTTTTTTAAGTTGTGAAAATATTCGAAAAAATCGTTAAGGTAGTAATATAGGTTTTACGATTTTGTGTGACCTTAGTTATATAAGTTTTAGTTGATGCAATAATTTGAATAAGAAAGGCTGTAAGCTTAGATGAAGTAGATAGCTTAAAAAAATAATATTTTAAAAGTTTTATACTAAATAAATTTTATAAAAACAAATTTTTGGTTGTTAAAAATATGGTTCAAATTTTCTCCAGATCATTTGGAACGAGTAACTGGTTTTATAAATTAAATCGATAATAAAAATATTCAAAGGATGAGCCATACACGTAGCAACATATGACATGGAGAAATTGCAAGCGTCCTGCCAGGTATATAACACCGACCTGAACATAGACGTGGCAAATATATATTTTTTTAATTTAAATTAATGTTTAAACTTTAATATGATTGAATTTTGAAGCAGTAAATAAATTGGTAAGTGCAATAATTTGTAATAAATAGAAATGTTTTAAAAGTTTAACGCCAAATAATCTCTTATTGGCCAGCTTTTGTGGGCTCCCGGACTTTACCTGTATTTATTAAAAGGTTAGATGGTACATTTTGTTTCAGGGCATTATTTATCATATTACAACTAAATGAAGCGTATTTAAACATGTTTTCCCGTAGGTAAATTAAACTATACTTAACAAGATGACACTCAACTTTTCTAAGTTTCACTTTATAACAATAAAAATTAGTTCTCTTAAACATTTTGTAACATTTTTTAAGCAAAATAAAACACGTTTGAGTATGAGTATGAGTAATCCTTTGCTTTCTGTTTAAGCAGACGATTATTACCAGTGTGGCAGAATTGCCAACTTAGGGGTTTCCCCCAAAATTCAAGGGGAAAAAAAGTGGGATGGGATTTTTTTAGGGGTGCTTTATTTTAAGGGGTATTTTTAGGGATTTTTATAACTTCATTTTTTTTCAAATGACAAATTAGGAAAAATAAAGGTGTAATAATATATTCCCTGGGATAATCCAATCTAGCCAATCATATTCATTTTTGTACATACCGCCTTAGCGACATCTAGTCAGTAAGAGATTTGTTACTTGAAGCTTTAGATAATTTATGAATAAAAAATATAAAAAATGTTGCTGAATAAAATTATTTATTGATTGTTTTGAATATATTACTTGTTTAATGATATTGTATTATTTATTAATTAATTTTAATGCATAATTCATGTAAAAATATTTAATTAATTATTTTATAAATTGTGAAATTTTTTAGGGGGAATACCTGGCAATTGTGGGGATTTTGGGAGTTTTTGATTGGGGCTTTAGGGGGAAATATCTTTGAGAGTTGGCAACACTGCAGTGTGGTGTCACAAGTAGTAGCGGCGTTAGACGAAACGTGGACGTCAGCGACAGTGGTTTTGCGAGGCCTTCTTCGCTTTACATGCAAAAAGAAAATTTTAAATTAAATGATTTAAATTATACACTGATAATAATTACACATTAAATAAACTAATATTGCTTATCAAGTAATGACAAGAATTACATAAACAAACACAAATTAAAATAGGTTAACTTTTTGGCATTTCGCCTCATAGTTTTTTTTAAGATTTTGTCATAGTTAATACCGACCGCTTTTAGCTTTAATTGATAGTACTAATAAGATGGCTTTTCTTGGCTCATCATGCCTCCCAACTAGCTCTTAAGCAATTTTAACACTGAGACGTTTCTTTCAGCAGAAGTTGTACTGACTGAAATTGTGAGCATAATTCTGACTGTTATGTAAACATATGGATATAGTTCTTTTAAATTATTTTTAAAATGTACTGAATAGGTTGTTTTGCGTCCTTAGTAGCAGTTAAGTGAATTGAATTTTAAAAGCTAGAGTTTTCTTTTTTTTAATTATATTATGCGCTTTGTGGATACACTATTTTCTTGAATATTACACTTAATAAGCATTTTTTAAGAGTCTTGGGGATGTTTTTAACATCAGAATTATTAGAACTGTTTTGTTGGAAGTGTTAACATTAAATATCTTTTACTTTTACTAGTATGTACTAAAACAATTAAGCTACACTTTGAAGGAATATGTACATTTTGTGTTTTGTCTTTTAAGGTCTTTACCGTTAGAGTTTTCTATTTTAAATCGCACACTTTTCATATGTTTTAAATTAATTAGGCCGTTACAAAATCGTTTTTATCGAAAAATATAAAAAAAAAATGAGGATAGTTTCACCTGAAAAAACCTGGATGCCACAGATCACAGGTGCTTATTTGTCAAAGTCAAGAATTTTAAAAATACGTTTATTACTTTATGGAGTAGTTTTATAATGAGCTTTTCATCAGAAGAACGGCTTCAAATTATAACTATATAAATAAATTATAAGATATGTTGCAAATTTCCACCGAAATATATCAGTAAAACGATTTTAAAACTGAAGGTCTTATTCGAAGAAAAAAAATCGTATAAAAACATATTAAAAAAGGACTATAATGAGAAAAAGAAACCGGGATCAAGCTATTCTAAATTATTTTACTTTGTATCCCATGAAGTCAATTACTGATGCAGTTAGAGACTGCAAGAAGAAGAGTAACCTATGCGACGGTTCAGAGAACACTAAAATATTTTTTAAGTATCTTCCATATCACGTTTTTCCAGTGCAGCATTTAACACGTGAACAAAAGGAACTTCGCTTTCAATTTGTCTCCCAAATTTTAATCCATGAACAAGATAACGATCCTACCCTGTTTCAAACGATTTTTTGGACGGATAAAGCTACGTTCACTACATCGGGAATGTTTAAACGACGCAATACGCACAGCTGGGCAAGACAAAATTCCAGACAATTTCAAGAGATTAAATACCAAGGAAGGTCTTCCCTTCAGGTCTGGTGTGGCGTGCTTACAATAGAATTGTCGGGCCAATATTCTATGAGGGATCCTTAACTGGAGAAAGATATCTCAATCTTCTTGAAAACGATATTGAGGACATTTTAAAAGAATTGCCACTCGAAACGTATCGCAAGATAATATGTCAACAAGACGGAGCGCCGCCCCATGCTGTTCGTCAAGTTGTGCAGTATCTCAATCGCCGATACAATCAGTGTATTGGACGTTATGGCACTATTAGAAGGCCACCTAATAATCCAGATATTACAATTTTGGACACTTTTCTATGGGGTCACTTAAAGAATGTCGTTTACCAAAATGGGAACACAAACACGGAAGAAATGAGAGAAAAAATTGTAAATGAAATTAATCGCCTTAACCAAGAACCTCAAATAATATCGGCGAGCTTAGACTGGCTAAGGAAGGGTTATAGATCATGTTTCGAAAATAACGGGGGTCATATAGAACATTTAAATTATTAGTAATACGAGTATTATATTTTTTTGTTATAAGTGTTCTTATTACCAACATATTTTACCTCGTATTGTATTTTAATTTTTTCCGTTTATTGTAATTTTGCTGCTTGTTAGAATGATATAATAATAGATATATCATATATATAATATAATATAATATAATATATATATATATATAATATATATATATATCATTTTTAGCATATAATATAATTTGAAGCCGTTCTTCTGATGAAAACCTCATTATAATAAAACTACTCCAAAAAGTAATAAACGTATTTTTAAAATTCTTGACTTTGACAAATAAGCACCTGTGACCTATGGCAGCCAGGTTTTTCAGGTGAAACAATCCTTATAGTATCATGCAGTTTTTAGACAATTGCAGCAGAACCGCAGGAAATAAACCCAGCAACCCCTATATTACCGAATTCCTCGTAAAAATATCTATCTATTGATAAAAAAATATACGGAGTATTCCATTTAAAAATACGTCACTCGTGCTGTAACTCTTTTGTTTTTGTTTTAAATATTTTTCTGATTAAACTATTGAATTTTACGGAAAAATACACGAAATGGCATATTCGTTTTTTAAAAAAGTACAGGGAAGTTCAAAAATAAAGCCCTGTTTACTTTAAAATGAATAACACTGTACAATTTTACATTTTTCAAAACAGTTAAACTTATGCAATATTTAAAATTTAAATTTTAAACCATCTTATTGCAATATCCGCGGTCTTACTGTTAATTTAACGGTTTAAAGCTCCTTATTGACATTATGCCTAAAGTGTTTTTTGTTCTTAGCCAAATTCCCACCAGTGCTTACTTTGTAATATGATATATTTAATATTCTTTTCTATTTTTAAGTACCTAACGTACGCCATAATACTAATAAATGAATTTATAGTGCATGTGCAAGTACTTATCTTAAGCCCAAGTAAATATTAGTCTGTCACGAGCTCCAGCAATATTTACTATTCGTGTTCGTTCTGGCTTTAATAATTAAAAAGTCTTTGAAATCTATTTAATGCCTGTAGCTGCCACTTAGAGAAGACTTTTAGCATGTCATGAGGAATAAATAACTGTATTATTAATAAATAAAATAAACTGCATTAGGCGACGAATATTGGATTTTAATTATTTTTTTCAACTACTGTTTTTTTTTCTATTTACTATCAAATACATAAAAAATACTTAGGCCAAGCATTCTTTAAGTAAAGATAACACAAGGTTTTGGAGTTCAGGTACGAATAAGAAGGCTTATATTTTCTTTATATATTTTTAGGCCAATCAATAAAGATTATTTCGCACACGCGATAAATAGATGAAAAGCCCGGTTTTGTGCCCAGCGAATTTGTTTACAGTAATTGTTTAAACAACAAAAACTGTAAAAGAGGTAATTTTTTAGTTTTTCGCGTATCACTCAAAAACTATTAAGATATCGCGATGGTGTCAATGGAACTATTTTAGAGAATTAAAAAACCTACAAAATGGTTCTTATAGAACTTTCTCCGAGCATTTCCAAAAATCCAAAAAAACTCCAAAAATAGACCTTTTTTCATAAAATTATATCTCCGTTCGATATAAAGATTAAGAATAATTTTTCGGAAATGATAGGTAATAATATGTATAGGTTAACTATGCAGAGAATGGTTTCTGTCGGATTTATAGTTTTCGATTTAGGGCTCATCCAAAATTTAAGGGCTCTTTTTGTGAGGCTTACCGTTTTAAGGCGGATCAATATATTTTAATTCTTAAAACGGAATTTGAAAGTAGAGATCAGAATCTTGCTCTCCATATTTTGAATTTTTTGCTTAGGGGTGGGAAATCGGTAAAAAATGTCTATGAAAATCGTGCAAAACGCGAAAAACGGCAAGCGAAGCAGAGTAGGATAGCGGAATCTCATCTTAATGAAGTTTTTACTTTTAAAAATCTAAGGGGCAAACGATTTTGATGATCAATAAATATTTTCCCTTTGTTTTTAACATTACTTAATATTTGCACCCTGCTGTTGATGTAAGAAGATTGTAATTTTGCTTTTTTTACAAAAAAATTATTTGGTCAGATGAATATCGAATACCAAGTTGCGGCATTCTTAAGCAACATAAAATAAAAGACATTAGAACTCCACAAATTCCGACATGGTACGACCTGTTCGTCAACAAGGTCGATTTGGGTATCGACCTGGTGTATCGCTGTTTTAAAGAAAATTTAAATGCAGATAGATATCTGGACATACTCTCCAACCAAACCTTTTCAATATCTTTAATGATGTTCTTTTAATTGAAGTAATAGAGATTTACTTCCAAAACGATGGCACCCCATCATAATGCCCTTCGAATAAAAAAGTATTTCAAAACACACTATAGAAACCATTGGATAGGAACACATGGACCTATTAGGTGGCCACCACGATCTCCGGATCTAACATCTCCAAATTTTTTCTTTGGGGAGTGTTGGAAAATATAATTTATAAAGAAGTCATTCTAACCCGATAACAACTTGATTAAAGAATTTATGATGCCTTTGCAGAAATAAAACAATAACACATCATGAATACCTTAAAATCCGATCAAAAAAAATGTCAAGAGTGCATTGAAAACAACGGAGGGGCTTTCAAACATTTTCGACCATTCCCGTTATTTTTTCCTTAATCTGAATATTTTATTTCGTTTTAAAGTTTCTATAGTTTTTTAATTTACTTTCTTGTGCCAATCTTCTACTACCTATTTGTATGTTAAAATATATTGTGTAATGTCTTTCCAGATACAATGTCCAAATACTTTCGTTTCTAGGGTATTAGCTTTTGTCTTAAAGCCTAATGTGGTTTAATGTAATAAAGTATAAATAAGTCGCATAGAAAACCATGGATAATATTATCCATAATGTGTTATATTTTTGAAAAGAGAATTTAATATGCTATCTTTTTAGATTAAAATATACAGGGTGTTCCATTTAAAACAACGAGGTTAGGTCCAATAACTTTTTTACATGACCCGGTATACTTAATTTGAAAACGGAGGATTATTCAACAATCATTACAAAAAACTTTTGTAATAATTTTTGTATCTCTTTTGACTAACAAAATATAGGGCCATTCTTAAATAAACAATTTTTTAATTTTCCCCCGTATCTCTCAAGCGAGCGAAAATTTTCAAATTTTGATTTTACCATTTTAAGATTGACCCCAAAACAGCAAATGACGTCTACATCACTTTTTAACTATAAAAGTGTTAAAAATGAAACACACTGTAATATAGATTTGTGTGGTTTTAGGTATAGTGCGCAATTCGTGCTAAAAATGTTAGGCAGCAGGTATACGGTGCACAATTCAAGGCCGTCCATACTTTTAAATCAAACAAAAACTCGGGTGTTGACAAAAGCATACATATAAAATATTGACTATTTTGAGGATGGCGAAAAATATATATTCCTTTTCCAAAAATATTTTATTAGTTAATTTGGGTGAAACTTTCATTCCCTTACTTAATGCTAAAAAGTACCTAATGTCTCAGGGTTATTGAAAAGGTAGCCTGCATCTGAATTATGGAATATGGTGATTAGGGGTTGCAACATATTGCATAAACCAAAGTTTTCTCCGAAGTAAAAGTGGCCAATTTGGATACAGATTTTCATTTAAGTTGTCTAAAATATCAATAGAGCTACTAACCTAGTGATCAATAATACCAGTAGTACCGCGTTATCTAAAAGGTGACGTGAAATGCAATATCTGCATGTTTTGGTACTTGGACAGCGCTGACGAAACTGGGGCATAAAATGGATTAAACATCTAAAAACCCGACATCTCCGGTATCTAGTACGCTTCATTAAAGCATTCAAAAAAATAAAAGGCTTTTTATAACGCCTTCGTGAGCTGTCAAAAAACGCCATTCGAATGTTTTTTCCTGATGCACCGAATTCATTATTAAGTAATAAAATAACTAACTTGAACGAGACTTCACATGACCAAATATTTATGACGATTCAATATATTAAAGAAACTTCAAAAAAGATCCGCAGAATCGCAAATAAGTATAATATTAAAACGGCATTTAAATCCCAAACTACTCTAAGAAGTATCCTTACTAAGACGCGACCAGACAACAATGTTTCAATTAATGACTGTATCTACCAAACTCCCCGTGAATGTGGTGAAGTATACATTGGAGGAACGAAAAGACCACTCGAAGTTAGAGTTAAATAACACAAAAGACATACGGAACGAGGTGAAACGTCGAAATCAGGGATTGTCGAACACGCTTGGTCAAAACAACACCGCATATAATGGTCGGAAGCAAAAAATATTCATAAAGAAACCCACAGGAAGAAAAGAAAATTTAATGAAGCTGTAATAATTGTTAACAACCAAAATGTATTTAGCAAGCCTAGTATCGATATTCCGAATATCGGGCAGCCGCTAAAGGGATAGTATATAAATCGTAGCTTTTAAGAATAGTTTTTAGTTATCACTTGAAATCGGTTGGAGATGCATCACTAACCGAAACGTTGTGTAACAATTAACAAATAAAGACAATGGAATTTTTAAATTTTAGTGTTGTTGTAATAAAATAAAATCCCTAAAATAAAACCAATTCACCATATACCTTGTTCTGTAGCAGTAATTAATATAAGTCTATAAAAAAATTAAAAGCAAAATATTAGTTGTTTCCAACTCTCAAACAGATTATCTTAGTGCCTAACAACTACATATATTTTTTAAGAACCAATTTAGTTTATATCCAAATCATGTTACACCACTTCCACCGTCGTAAAATGTTACTCCTAGAGCTTTATAGATCCAGTACGAAGTTGTAAGTTGTTAAACGGGCAGGTGTGCGACGGCAAAGTCACAATACGACGATCAAAACGGCACATTCCACTTTAAATGGCACGACCACACGCACCAAAATTGTCGCAAAGCTAAAGAAGAATGTTTTAGACTTATCGAATCGATCGTATATGGTTAACATCGATAATATCAGACCTTACATTTATAATATAGCTTAAATATGACAGTTCTTTTGTAAACCAAAAAGTATTTTTCCACATAAAACCCCTTTGCCCCTCCTTTGGGGTAACTACATTGAATTTTAATGTATTAGACATAATAGATAGAGTAGACAAAACGCTGCATCGTACCTCCACCGATAGCGCCCATTTCCCTCAATGAATTTAGCGAAATTTGTTTTCTACTGTCTCCTTTTACAATTGCGCAAAAATATATTAATTTTCAACGCCGAACGTATATATATATATATATATATATATATATATATATATATATATATATATATATATATATATAATATATATATATATATATACATATATATATATATATATATATATATATATATATATATATATATATATATATATATATATATATATATATATATATATATATATATATATATATATATATATATATATAATATGGGTGGGAGTAGTCGTGACTGACTAGTTAAGAAAAAATACTCAAAACCAGAAGGTTAGGGGGTGCAGTCATAAAATTAATGGCCAATTTTAAGGATGAATTCTTTATTGAGTTTGTCAAGCTTTCAAGAACAGTTTATTCCCTTCCTCAGGACATCTGCAAAAACAATTTTAGGTATTACAAATTATCCCTAAAATATGTTATCTAAAGTTATCTTACCAATGCGAATTTCTTAATTAAACAGGAGATTCAAATCAGAAAGTGGCAGAAACATCATACTCAAAAGTCAGACCTAAGATGGTGTTTTTACTTAATTTTTAACTTAAAAATCTAATTACATGGGGAAAATCTTGTTATAGCGATTTTCTTTAATAGTTACATGGCTGGAAAAAAAACGTAACGGTCTTAAACGTCAAAAAACTTTTTTATTAAACTCCCCGACTGGCATCCCTGAGTGACATCTGTCACCTGTCAGCTCCCAGTGGTGCCAACCAATGGGTTCTTTCAAAAAGTCGATCTGAATCGATACTATTCAAAAGTATGCAACCAAAATTACTTTCTCTCCATCCATATTTTTATAATTTAGTTACTAGAATTTTGACAAAAAACCATGGCAATCTAGTTTTTTTTGTGAGATATATTGTCAGTTTTAGCTTGATTATGATTATTGGATTTGTTTTAATAATATAAATTAAGAAAAAAGGAAAAAGAAAAAACAAAAAGAATTGAAACAAAAAAGGAACAATATTTTTCTTATTTGTTCATTGGGGAGAATTTGCAAGGAAACTATCATTCTGAGACAACAAGCACCGATTTTTGTGATGAGAAAGTATATTGTTATAAATAATTCACAAAAATCGGTGCTTGTTGTCTCAGAATGATAGTTTCCTTGCAAATTCTCCCTAATGAACAAATAAGAGAAATATTGTTCCTTTTTTGTTTCAATTCTTTTTGTTTTTTCTTTTTCCTTTTTTCTTAATTTATATTATTAAAACAAATCCAATAATCATAATCAAGCTAAAACTGACAATATATCTCACAAAAAATACTAGATTGCCATGGTTTTTTGTCAAAATTCTAGTAACTAAATTATAAAAATGTGGATGGAGAGAAAGTAATTTTGGTTGCATACTTTTGAATAGTATCGATTCAGATCGACTTTTTGAAAGAACCCATTGGTTGGCACCACTGAGCTGACAGGTGACAGATGTCCTCAGGGATGCCAGTCGGGAGTTTAATAAAAAAGTTTTTGACGTTTAAGACCGTTACGTTTTTTTTCCAGCCATGTAACTATTAAAGAAAATCGCTATAACAAGATTTTCCCCATGTAATTAGATTTTTAAGTTAAAAATTAAGTAAAAACACCATCTTAGGTCTGACTTTTGAGTATGATGTTTCTGCCACTTTCTGATTTGAATCTCCTGTTTAATTAAGAAATTCGCATTGGTAAGATAACTTTAGATAACATATTTTAGGGATAATTTGTAATACCTAAATCTGTTTTTGCAGATGTCCTGAGGAAGGGAACAAACTGTTCTTGAAAGCTTGACAAACTCAATAAAGAATTCATCCTTAAAATTGGCCATTAATTTTATGACTGCACCCCCAATAACCTCCTGGTTTTGAGTATTTTGTTATATATATATATATATATATATATATATATATATATATATATATATATATATATATATATATATATATATATATATATATATATATATATATATATAATGTATAATATCTTAAGAATAATATATTAAATTTTGAGGTCAATCGAAGCAAATTGAAGGATTTATGATAGATTTAATGACCACTGCTCCAAGTCAGTTGCGTGAGCGTACAAAACTTTAGATCGATTTTGCCAAACATGTAATTT
The DNA here is from genome assembly GCA_019359885.1 of Listronotus oregonensis. Taxonomy (NCBI): domain Eukaryota; kingdom Metazoa; phylum Arthropoda; class Insecta; order Coleoptera; family Curculionidae; genus Listronotus; species Listronotus oregonensis. The sequence goes on from JAHBCN010000899.1 coordinate 74,851, forward strand.
TTAAAGTCGGTGACCACCTTTCCAAAAAAACTACTGAACTGATCGTTTTAAAAATTTGTACACATATTTTACATACAAATAACTATCAAGTAACGTCAAGTTTTTTTAATTTTTCTTTTATTATTAATCTTACAATGACAACTAAGTCGATTTTATTGTCAAAAAATCGACATTTTAACTTTAAAATTAAAAATTGATAAAATAAAAAAAACTCGGCGTCAACTAAGAGAGAAATTAATTAACTAATTAAAACAATTTGTTTTTGTGATTTCAAATAATCCAATGCTAACGAATCGCAGTCACCACAAAAAAAATTGAGGCACCAGCGCAGAACTGCAATAAATCCGTTATTTATTTATATTTTTGTATCAATTTTTTTTAATATTCTTTAAATGTTGTTTTATAATGTACTAATTTTCAAAATAAATCTATAATAACAATACGCCATAAAAAATTCTTGAAAATAGGCCTTTTTTGACCGACAAATCTTTACCCCCCCCCCTCAGATAATTTAATAAGCATCAGCAGAAACAGTTTTTCATTTTATTTAGTAAGCTTTATTGGCCCATCTTTAAAATTGTGTGTTATATTGTAATATTCAAAATAATTTTGATAAAATAAAAATATTTTAAATTTAAAAGTTTAAATACAAATTTAAAAAGATATCGGATTTTTTTTAAATTATCAACTGCGCACAAGCTAAACCCAACTAATTTTTACCAGTTAAACATAAGCTCGGTACTAAGAGAATTATGACGTCGAACTCCAAACCAATTTCTGTTTTTGGGAAAATCAGTTTTTGTCTCTTGTGATTAATCAATTGCCTAAAGCAATTTATAAGCGCTTCCAAAGCAATGGTATTTCAAAGTTTTATTTCTTTTTTATTTTGGTCAAATTAAACTTCATCTTTAAATGGCCTGAGCAACGAGCTATGCTTGTTAATTAATTAACACCAGCCCATTTATGTTTCTACTATTTATAATGTTTTTTAGTGTAACTGTATCGAGCATTTTATGCCAAATAAATTATGTGAAAAATCAAAATTATATTAAACACCTTTAGTTAAATTTCCTTAATTATGAAACTACTAAATATTTTTTTTAACATAACTTTTAAAATAATAAATTTTTTGTTTCTTTTTTTAGGTATAATTTTGCAAAATGAATAAAGCTCTAAAATGTAAATTTAACGTTTGGGGGTCTATTATTAACCTTGTTAAAGGCTTTTGTCCTATAAAACCGACCTCCTTTCTTTTTTTCAACATAATATGTATTACGCTTTTTTAATAAATTTTATTCGTTTTTAAAACAGAAGTCCAAGACAGCAGCCAGTAGACCTATGAGATAATCATAGTCAAGTTAGTCATTTTCTTTTTAAAAACTTGGTGGTCACTTTGTTTTTAAGTAAAAAATGGGTTCAATAAAAAACATTTTATAAATACATGAGTAAAAAGACTTTTAAAACCTAACAGCCTTAGCCATCACGAAAAAGGTCGATTAGTGTTTCTCATTCTTACTGTAAACTATTTTAGCTATGGAAATTTTAGTACTAAATGTTTCTGCTTTAGTACTAAGTCTTAATGCAAATTCAGCTTGCCAATTATATTGCTACTAAACAAACTATATTATATATTTATAAAGAAGCTATGGATCTTGTTTATATATGTATATATATATATATATATATATATATATATATATATATATATATATATATATATATATATATATATATATATATATATATATATATATATATATATATATAATATATATATATATATATATATATATATATATATATATATATATATAAATATTCATATTTAGTATATTATCAATTTATATTATATTTGTATATAAAAATATATATATATATATATATATATATATATATATATATATATATATATATATATATATATATATATATATATATATATATATATATATATTATATATATATATATATATATATATATATATATATATATATATATATATATATATATATATATATATATATATATATCTGCTAACTGTTACTACTAAAAGATAAATTTAAATAAGAATATTTTGAGAAATTTAAGTAACTTATGCATCGACAGTGCGGACACATTTTGAATAAGGTTATGTAAAAGTAACGTACAATTAAAAAAACACCACAAATGACCATAAGACCGCTGAGCATCATTTTATTTTCTTTAGTTATATTACTTAGGAGACTCTTGTGATTTAAAGGTTTGGTTTTTGGTATGAGGGACATAGGTCTGAATGCTCTAACCAGTTAGGTTTTTTACAAATTCTGGAGTGATCGTGAGGAGAAAAGCAGGTAGCATTCCAAAAGCAGGTGACAATGAAATCTCTCAGACCATCCCCGTCAGCTGATTTGTAGTGCCAGACCTTGCGGTACAATTTATGTTACTTCAGAATGTGTGTATGTAAGTATAATACAGTGCCATGATCTGGGCGACCAAGAAAAGTAGTTATTGATGTTTGATAGAGTTCAGGGTTGGAATTAGGAAAATGATCTAATGAATAAAATTAGTCTTGAAAACCCTAGGAAAGAAGGTAGGTTTCATAACTACATTAATAAGCGACTTACTGACTACAAAGGTTTCGACTGCTCTGTCCCGAGGACCAGTTTTTGTAGATTAAGCCAAGAATCTCAGGCTTACCCGGTTCGTTACTCAGAACAAGCCTTATCGATGCCAACGTAAGCATATACGTATAAGGATAAACCAATTTTATAATCTGAAAAAAGAAGGTGATTGGTTGAGTTTCAGTTAAAAAAAGTACGTTGAGCAGCAGATATTTGCAAATAACTTTTCATTGGTGGACGCTCACCTAGAGCAAGAGATCCTACTGAAGGAGTATTATACCTCCGGTATACTTTACTTTCGGGTATGCTATCATTATGCTTTTTCAAATTTGTGATAGGAAAAGAAAAAAAGGCAGAAGAGGAAGAAGAAAAACTGACTCACACACCGTCTGCCAAGACTCGCATGAGTCTTTCAAAGGGCATGTGGAGTGCTACTACCTCAGGCATACGTAGTATGTTATAATAATATCTACGCTTCTAATTAACCAACAACTTTAGCCTTGTTAACATATTTAAAACCCTGAAAATACCCATTTGTGGAAAAGCTTCACAAGAATAAATGTATTTAAGTTTTAATATTATTTGAAGTAAACCAAAGAAAAAAAGAAACATTTAGAATTTTAATTATTCACAAAAACTATACTGTAAAAGATCTAAAAATTTAAATTAGGTTTTAATCTTTTACTTACTTCTTTAAAACTTTCCACATCAATTGTTTGGTCGACAAAAAAATTATATTGAAATAATCATATACATGAGAATTAAAATTAAATGCACTTGCAATTTATCAAGTAAAGCAAATGTTCCACACCTAAAAACCGAATTACATGACCTTCACCGATAATTTTTAATTGCACTTCCATGTTGCCCTTAAAAGTAAACTTGTTTCACATATTTCAGAACGTGCTACAAGCTACAGCCGCTACAGGTGCATGTTGATTTTGTATTGTTCAGTGCCGTAGGTATAATTTATAAAAAGAAATAGAAAAAAAACTGTAGAGTATAAAGATATATTCTACTGTAAAATTGGTAATACGTTTCAATTGGTCTTTATACAAATAAAAACATATATGATATGTTACTTTAGGTAAGTAAATAACGAAAATTTGTAATTAAAATACCTAAATCAAGCTTTTAAAACAAACTTTATTCAGCCTTACACAGCTTCTGATAATTTTTTTTCGCTTTTTGAGAAATCTGGTATTTTTGTTCAAACTTAATCTTAAATAATTATTTGTATGCTTTTTGATAAAATTCAGCACGAAAAAACGTTTACATAAAAGTAAAAAACGAATTTATCACCAAACTTTGTTCGGGTAAATGAATGAACGTAATAATAATGAATGAAATTAATCGGAATATTCTGATATAAAGTTATTTATTATTAATTTTTAACTAAAATAATAGCATTTGCTTTTAAGGTTCTTGATCCAAAGCTATCCGCGAACATCTTTATCACCACCCTTGAAAATATACGTTTTATCGAATTTAACAAAAGAATAAGTAAACAAGTTTGTTTGCGTCAAGGATTTGAAGTAAAGCCAGAAGGGTAAAAACTTTTGGGTTGACTTCTCATCTATGATCATCTCCTCATTTATTTGAGTTCTTGTATTAAGGGGGTCTTTTTTTCCTGGGAGCCGAGCCGTCTAGATTTACTACTAAATGCAGCGCAGCCTTCCACTCTATATAACCCCGAGACTGGTCGTTTAATATATTCCTGTGGCCTTATTTTTGGTTGCCCAAATAATGCCCGTCTTTTGTGATTCAACGCTTCACATTCGCATAGTATACGGTAGGCTATTGCTTTCTCCTCACCGCACATTCTACAACTTTGGCCCCCATTGTATGAGCCTATCTTGTGTAGTTGTCCTTTTAGGTTATCGTGTCTGGTTAGCAGCCCTACTATAATGCGAAGTATTTTTCTACTTTGTCTGAGCTAGCTCTTTCTTCGTTTTTTTGGCTGGGCCCTTTGTAAAGCTTTTTCCATGATTTATTTTACTGATGCTGGACCAGTATTCCTCGTGTTTGTTTCGGATCCATTCCCCGCTTGCCCTCCTGCTATGGTTTTGGTCACTCCAAGGGCAGGTTCTGGTCCAAAGTATGGTGTGGATGATGCATGTTTCGCTAGCTTATCCACTTTTTCATTGCCTTCTATTCCCGAATGTTCCGAAGCCCACAGGAGAGTTACCTGTTGCGTTCTCATAGGACTTCCAGTTCTTTCTGGTATTCCCATGTCAGCTTGGACGTTACCTTGAAGTTTGCTAGTGCCCCTAGTGATGCCTAGCTCTCTGTTATTTTGCAGATCCGCTTGTTTTTATAAGCTCTTCTGTTGTTTTCTTTTGCAATGCAGGTAAGCATATATTTCCGTTTGAAATACAGAACTGTGTGTTCGTAGTGGAATAGAGATTTGTGAGTTCCTCATTTTACACACACGCCCGCACCACTTCCCTACCCGGTTTTGGATCCATCTGTGTACAAGATGATGTCTCCAAACGTGTTGGGAAGATCGGATTGTTGCCACTCACTTCGAACTGAAATTTTTACCTCGAAGTTTTTGTTAAATGAGTATTGTGGAGTTATCTGGTCTGTTCCCACTTCCAAATGTTGTCATCAAACTGGCTTTTTATGATGTTATGTCTCAAATCAGCGTAGACACCGGCTGGTTTTTGTGTTGCAAGGAGGTCTTTGGAGAGTCATCATGCTATCCTGAATAAACTAGGCTCGGGAACTTTTTTAGTAATTTGGTATCACAAATTTAATTTTTTACCTGTACTTAAAAATACATGGTAAGGTGTTTGTTTCAAACAAAAGGTATATACACACTCCGACATGACAATAATTTATAGTCTATTTAATTAATTTCGTGCAGGGTACATTTCCTTTTTTTAGCACAATCAGTAGCCTTTAAAACAATAAGTTTGGGGATCCTACGCCATTGAAAATGCCGAACCAACCAGGTGGAGGTTACTGAACCATAAATCGCGACCAAAAATAGCGGTAAATTATGATCGGCAGCAGCAACGAAGAAATTATGTTTAAGCGGTTATCTTATTAATATCCGCAGACTAATCAATGCACTCAAATATTGGGAAAAAAAGTAAAATTTACACAAAATAGAAGTTAAAATAATTTTTCCCGTGCAACCTTTATCCTCATATATAATAATATGAGTCATTTAATTTCCTTATTCTTCTTTAACAAATTTTAACCGTTTAATTCGTAGCTAAACTTCATAGTTTTTAATGTCAAAATTAGAAAAAAATACGTTATTAAATGAGTATAGTATATAGGATAAACATTTTGTGACAAACGGTGTTACCGAATTTCATGTTATACTTAAAAGATGTATCTGTTAGCGCCAAACACCAAAATCCGTCATTCCTTAAGATGATTAGTCAGTACAGGCATTGCCGGCAAACAGCGTAAAAACTTTATTTAACCAACAAGAACTAACCATTTAGTCATTCTCTGTAATGCTTAGGCAGACAATTAATTGAAAAATGATTTTACGTTGTTTTTCTAAAACTGATTTAGGCATTACAGAAAATAACTAAATAGTTAGTCAAACATTATAATAATAATAGTTATAATTTTTTTATCTAAAAAGTTAGGCGTGGGACACACATCAAATATATACCACATGCTATAAGCCTCAAGGGAAAATACTTTGGAAAAAAAATACTTTTCGAATTTGCGAAAGTTGATTTTTTGAGCCCCCCTTGGCTTTTAGAAGCCAATTCCCTATTTGTATTTTTTTTCGTGAATTTGAGGAAATTTTATCGTCAATCCCAAATATCGCAAAAATATTTACCTTTTTCATAAAATTAAAGGCGCCTAAAATATTTTCATAAGAACATTGTTGAGTGAAAAAATTTTAGCTAGCTATGGTTAAAAAAAAAACATAGATGTTTTTGCAAAATTTGAAATTGAACAATAAAATTTAATAAAACTTACGAAAAAATACAAATAGAGAATTTATTTTTGAAAGTTAGATTTTTCTTTGGGGGAAGGGGACAAAAAATTTTTAACTTTCATGCATTTAATCATTGTTCTATTGATTTTTTGTATTTTTTTATGAATTTTAAATAATACCCCTTTCAAAACACGCAAGTTTAAAATTGGAATCTCTAGAAAACCGCTTAGTTTATCGAGTTTTTTCTAACGTATATTTTTTTAATGTAGAACTAAGCAAAAAAAGTACTCTATACCGTATTATCAATCATGTTATTACTAAAAAAGTTATGACGAAATAATGGTAAAAAATTAATAAAATAGCCCGAACCTACGCCACTGGTCAATTATCAAAGGTGCATTTCTGTCCATATTTTAACTGTAACAAGTTTTATTCAAATCAAAAACCTGATTTGAAATCAAAAGGAAAATTCAATCTCTAAAATGTTTTCTTTCACACCTTGTATCCTAAAAATGAAGCGATTTTAAAGTTATATTTGTACCTGTAACATTTTTGTCTTATTTTAAGCCAAAAAACTTTTTTTCGATGGAATATGATTTTTAATTCACCCTGTATATTAGTTTAAATTTATTATCCTACCTATAGAATCAGTCCTTGATATGACTATCACATAACATATAAAACTACACAGTTTACAATAAAATATAGTTATATTGTCTTTTTTTGAATCTTTTTTAACCATTGTTCAGCACAATCCAAGTGTAATCCCGCTATTATAAAATATTTGGCACTCTGCCAGTTGGCACTTTATTTGCTATAGTATGTTTAAAATGTTTTTGTAATATTTTTCAGGTTTAGCACGTGGTTGCAAGTCAACGCACGAACGATCCCAACCCAAATTCGTAAGTTGAATTTCACAAAAGTTCTGTGGCGGAGGATAATGGTCGTTCGCATGTTTTTGTGCGAATAGCATACACCTAAATTCGCCTTTTTCGCAGTTCGCAGCTTTCTGATCCTAGTGGACGACTAGTCCTTATAAACAATTTAATTAATAGTGACTTACCGCCACTGTAGGTAAATAAGACGAACTAAAATATTGTTCATATTTTATACGCAAATTATTGCCAAGGAAATAGTAAATAACGTATTTTAAAAATGGATTCTTAACATTCGGCTTCCGATGTAACCGATTAACTTAATATAGATCCTCTGAAATATTTTCATAAACAAAGCTTTTATCTATTGTCTGAAAAAAATAAAAACATTATTTAACACTTTGCTGGATATCATTATTTTTATATTTGTTTCTGGTAAATTTTTATTGACATTATTTAGTCCTGCCAACTTAACAATATTAAATGACCAGAAAGATGGCTTAAAACAACTTTATATTTTTGTAAATAAAAACTGTACAGAGTAATTTAGCAACAAGAATTTATTTACAAACATAATTAAAAAAAGGGAATTAGATAAATTGTTTCTGGTTAATTTTTATTGACATTATTTAGTCTTGCCAACTTAACAACGTTAGATGGCCAGAGAGATGGCGTAATAACAACTTTATATTTTTGTAAATAAAAACTGTACAGGGTAATTTATCAACGAGAATTTAGGTAGAAACATAATTAAAAAAAAATTGAATAAATTTAATTTCATTTTTGAAAGTATGTAGGTACAGTCAAAAAATATTATTACCCAGCTTGGTTGTTTTAAATGGAACACCAAGTATGTTTTTACAGATAGTTTATAACTGTACCTTTCGACTAATTTCAGTAGTATATGGTTTTCTGTGCTTATCTGTCATAATGACAGAATTATATCAACTTAAAGTTTTATTAAATAAGCAGTAGTTTTTATGAAACACTTACCATTTTTTTAATGCAAAAATGGTATTGTTGTAATGGTAGCAACAAACATAGTACGTACTTACTGTAATTATTGTCAGGTTTTACGTTTGCCATTACCTGAAAATAAAAAAATATATATCTAAATTATTTATGGATATGATAATGTTGTATATTATATTATTATATTTTATTTTATTTATAATAATAACATAGAGTGTGTGGTATTAATTTAATTTTCGTTTGTTAGCGTCAAACACTAACGTCTGTCATTTTATGAAATTACTAGTCAGTCATTTTGTCATTTCCTGTATTGCCTAAACAAACAACAAAGTATTATTAGGTTGTTTTCCTGAAAGGCATTATAGGAAATGACTGAATAGTTAGTCAAACACTATAAACGTTGCCAAAAATCGAAAAACAGGATATATACAAAGTCGGGATTACTTCCTTTTAGACTGCAAGTAATATTACATTGTTCTCTATTTGCAAGTAAGTGTTTTAAAATAATCATATTACTATTATTTATGTCTGTATAAAGCCAACATTATCCGTAAACAAAGAACACTTTATGATATGCGCGTGATGAATTGAAACCTATTTTGTCATTTAGTTTCATTTTGCAGAGCGGCACATAAAAGTTTTTGGTTGGTTTTACCTAGTTTAGAAAAACTAAAGAAACTACTTACTGACTAAATAATTTATACATTTGTTGCTTTAATTATTATAAACGCACTCTTAAACATATAAGTATAGATCCTTCGAATAGCTCTTTTACCATACTTACAGCCGTCTAAAAAAACGTCTTTTAAAGACCCATTTCACTGTTAAAGCAAAAAAATTAATTTATGCAATTAATGCACTTCCAACAAAAAATTGAGGAAAAGCTGTGTTCTTGTTACCTACACTTAAATTGAGCCACTTAAAACAAATCTAGGCTATTTTATTTAATTAGTACAATGTTTTTTTTAAGTTAAAAATTAGAATTCCAGTACTGCTTTTATCCTCTTTAAAAAAATTTTCTAAAGGCAACTGGTACTTGGTTTTTTCAAAATATCTTACGTCCGCTATTTTTATATTTACAATTAAAAATGTTTACTTAATTTTAAAGTTTAGGTTAATTAAACTATACCATTAAAAAACTTTTACAGTGTCATAACAGTCGTTTTTTCTTTTTTTCTCATAAATTCATAATTTGTTTACATTCGTATTACTTTACCTGGTAATCCACTACAGATCTATATCTCAAAATGGTTAGTGACTTGGTATAAAGATTTCAACGTTGACCACCACATATGGCTGCCGGAAATTTCCATACATATTACCCCAAAATACTTATTTTCGTAATAGCAAGTATCTTTGTAGTCTACAATATGGCTTGGTTGGGTGTCGCCTTAACGTTAGGTTTTTGGACAATTCTGGAGAACCTCAGTGACTAGCTACAAACCACTAAAGTCGTTATCAACGTTTTTCCACCTTTTTATTGATTTATTTAAATATTTTAAAAATTTTGGTTAAGAGCTTTTTATAATCTATCTAATAAACATTATTATGATTGTAGTAAAAATATAATTAAAAAAAACTTATACTTACAACACCTTGATCTATAATTCTATATTTATATAAACAGCATTTTATATATTAAAAAAAATAACCCACATGCCCAGTAACAAAATATAATTTTAATGAAAATATATGATTAAAAAGGTTTAAATAAATTAATTAATTAAAATTTAATTACACTTTTTTTAGCAACAAAAGTTATAATAATATTCAACCGACTCGTTATTTTCCCTAAAAATAGAATTAAATCTATAGAATTTGCCACACCCTCTTATTTTTTTTATTGAATAAAATTAATAAAATTATAAGTTTATGCGTAGCTCTGTAGTTTTCAAATCTGTAATTAAATTTTTACCTCTAAGGAGATATAAGTGGTAGCAAAAACTATACTTTTTTAATGGAACACCCTGTATATTATGTTACCATTAAAGAGATCTTTCAAAACTTAAAAAAATATCACATTTGATACAATTTTTTAATTTCCAGATCTACAATAGTGGATGCCCCATTAATTACGTGCCGTGTTTTTCTTTTAATTTCGATCCATCTACCCCTCGTGATATTTGGTAAGATGTCATCAGAATCCAACTTTCCTTTACGTAAGATTTACTTACTTTTTTGCTGGACCACTCCTATCCCCATTTTGAGCATACATAATTACTGGATGCCCCCTTACTGCTGTAGATATGAACATTGGATAATTAAAAATTATTGGTTAGACTTGCATGGCCATATTTTTAAAAGATCTTTTTAATGGCAATGAGATATAAAGGGTGTTCTATTGAAAAAAAAACATATTTTTTGTAACACCTTTTACATCTTAAGAGACATGACAGACAATATGGATTTCGTCACAGAAGATCCACAGCTGATCTTTTTTCCTTCGTCTCACACAACTGGAACAAGTCCTTGAAATTTTTGGTCAATTCCAGATCGTTGACATATCCAAAGGTTTCGATCAGGTCTTAACAAACTTCCTTCTTAAGGTCTTTCACCTAAACTTTGCTCTTGGCTCTCCAGTTTCCTTTCTAATCGACGTATATCAGTTATTGTAGATGGTCATTCTTCCAGCTTTTACCAAATTAATGCTGGGGTGCCCTAGGGCTTGGTACTGGCACCCACTCTGTTTCTTTTACACATTAACGATTTTCTTTCTTCCACAATCAAACCCATTCATATTTTTGCTGACAGTAGTACCCTCCACTCTAACATTCAATTTCTCAAGCCAGTCACTAAGCCTGATTTAAAAACCAAGCGTAGGTCAATGCGGATGTCTCTCCACAAGACCTCAAACTTATCTTGGATTGTCTTGGAAAATCCTGTTCAGTTTAATGCCTCCAAAACACAGTCCTGTCCGCTGTCGCGAAAAAAGTTTGCCAGTGCTCATCCGTTACATATGAGCAGCAAAGTTCTGCAGAACAAAGAGTCGTTTAATCTTGTAGGCGTTACTTTTGAGAATAACCTTACCTGGCACAAACACATTACATCCAATAGCCTCAGCAGCGCTTGGATTCCTTTTTCGAGCCAGAAAGTATTTCTCTTCTTTCATTCTGTATACTCTGTATTTATCGCAAATCAGATCCTCTTTGGAATATTATTTTCATTTTTGGAAAATGGCGTCCCCTACAACACTTAGCATTCTGGACTTCTTTTTCTTTCCTGGGAGCCGTCTTGATTCACTACCAGAGGCAGAGCAGCCTCTTGGGCTTTTTGTGCCTAATCTCCCATTGTCTTTTATACCAATCCTCCCATTAGTCTTGTTCCTTCTACAAGTCTGTATAACCCCGAGACTGGTTGGTTGATATGTTGTGGGCTTATTTTCGGTTGCTCAAATAATGCCTGTCTTTTGTGATTCGATGCTTCATATTCGCACAGGATGTGGTAGGCTGTTTTTCCCCTTGACGCCATTCTGCAGTTTGGATCCACATTGTATGAGCCTATCTTGTGTAGGCGTCCTCTTAGGTTATCGTGCCCTGTTACGAACCCTACTGTTATGCGAAGTCTTTTCCTACTGTGTCTAAGAAGTTTTTCTTTCGTTTCGTTCTGGACTCTATTTAAAGAAAACCTGTTAGTCCTATTAATGACCCCACGCTTATAGAAAGGCTTCCTTCTCCTGCCCACCGTCGAGCTCTGGGGATCTGTCGCTCTTCTATGGGTATTTTCATGGCTTCTGCTCAGAGGAGTTAGCCAGTATAATTCCTCCTCTGGCAGCTCTCAACAGAGCAACACGTAGTGCAACTTTTATGCATCATTTTACAGGTGAACTGAGAGACCTCGAACTTCCCTCTTTCTTTGTTTCTTCATTCCTAGAGTGTTTAAAATGTGGAACCTTCTACCCGCAGAAGTTTTTCCTTCCCCTCCTAGTCTCCAAATATTTAAGTCCCGTGTGAACAAACTCTTCTTGCCATACTTAAGACACCCGATACTACAGAATTACCCCACAAACTGATATATTAATTTATTTTGCGCGATAAAAAAATGTAAATTTATAACTTGATAATACCCTTTGCCCTCTAACTTCTTGCAAAAAAATAAATCTTTACCTTTTTATAAAATTTAATTAAATAAAAAACGGAAAAATAATACCAGTTTAATGATGGTATCTTCGCAAATTACCAGATTCCTAAACGTATTAATTGTTTATTAAATACCTCATTGTATTTTTAATAGCATTTGCGGTTCTTTTATTAAAACCTAATTGTGTTTACCATAAATAAAAAGAGCATTTACCTATACACCTAATAAGAACAGATATTTTCCCATGCTATATAAAGAAGTAATTTAATCCCGTAAATTCGTTTACTTGTATGAGAAATAATACGGAAGTAGTTCCCATAAAACTAAATAGGTATACCAATGAAATAACAAATATTAACAATACCTAATATAAATAAATAATTTTAGTATATTTAGTTGGCCTTTAAGATATACATTAGTAGAATAAAAGGAGATACTAATTGGGTTCTATCGAAAACCCAATTCCTTTTATGTATAATGCTCGCCCACAGTAGGTATTAAAAAGATTTACGTGGATTTTTATTATAACAGTTCATTGTATTTTAAGTAAAATAATTTGAGCTCTTAAAAAAAACTTAATTATAGAGGGCGATATAATTAAATGAATTAGGTGCGTGTCCAATTATATCCGAGATATCCGACAGTTTTATAAAATTATTTTCATTTTTTTATTCTTAAAACACCAACTTAATTTATCGGATAAAGAGCCATCCATGGATGAGCAATGGCTATGCTTAAACCATGAGAACAATATATATTTTTCTTGTATACTATTTTTACTATCATCATTATAATTCATTTAATGTATTAACAAGATTTCGTTCAACCACTTTAGGGAATTGGTAGAGACCTTTTTACCAAAATCATACGACAGACATATGCATCTTTATGAATCGCCCAGTATTTTACAACATATACAAAAACTCATAGTAATCCAAGAAAAAGATAACCTAGTAGAAACTAAAATTGTCACACATATTCTTTATAAATATATTTTTTTATAAATATATACGTAATTTTATGGTAGACGTGGAATGCTCAGTTTTATTAAGTTAAGTCTGAAAACATCGCGTTTTTTAAAAAGATAGTAAACAGGAACTAAATGTAGGTTATTATTAAGCAATATCCTACTTCTGATTTGGTGTAAATGGGTAGTTTTAAAGATTGAGAAGTAAGAACGACTATATTAGCAAATCTCATATTATTTGTATTTTTTATAGTTACACTAATACGGACACAAATTTCTCAAGGTGCTATTTTTGGGAAAAATTTTAACGAAAGTATTTCGTTAAGTTAACATTGTAAGTTGATAATAATTACGCTGCTACGTTAATGTGAAGTGTCTCAGAATAATTGCTGGCTGATCTAAAATATTATTTAAAATCTTCAGAGCATTATAAACTATAATATTTTCGTAAAAATTTTTCCCAAAAATAGCACTTTGAGAAATTTATGTCCGTCTTAGTGTAACTATAAAAAAAAACAAATTTTATAGGATTTGCTGATATAGTCGTTCTTCGTAAATAAAGAATGTTATAAAACCACCTGATTAAGAAATATTTTAAGCCGATTTTTAATTTTGACCGTGGTTAGAAGGAAAAATAAAATATATTAAAATACGGACTATTCTCTTATATGCAACAAAGGGTGGTAATAGAGTTAATGGCAGCAGTTTAAACAGTAACATTATAAAGAAACCCCCTAAAATATTTAATCAAGACAGGCAGTAAAAATTGTAGCGAAACAATTAAACTATTTTATTTGTATCATTAAGCTTTCGCCTACTGATTTTGGACTTTATCGAGATAACTATTAAACTAAATAAAGAAAAATATTCAATTATATAATAACACAAAGACAAAAAAAAAAGTATTTAAAACATATTAATAATTAAACGATACACAACGTAATATTTAAAATATATACATTAGTACAAAAACATAACTTAAGAAGATAGTGTTAAAGTTCTCTACATAGGGACAACTATTTTATATGTAATTAAAAAAGAATGATAAAACGTTCCACTTTTAGAACAAAATAAACAACAAAACTTTAACGCCAAAAACTCTAATTAAGGACTGCCAATGGATAATTAAGAAATACAAATTTTGTAACATTTTCTTATTTCATTTTGCTTTAAATTAAAACTAAGTGTATTTCACCGTTAACCAATTATTAATTTTCCTGCGTTCTGAACTTGATAACATGAATTAAATATGCTTTTTTGTTTAAAGAATAAGATTCTTGTTAGCAATTGTAAAAAAGTAAAACTAATATAAATCCGACTTATATACAATAATATACAATGTTCGGAAATTAGCTTATTTTAAAAAGCAATCCATAAATTGATATTAAAACTTTTGGAGACCAGCACCAAGCCATTCTCAGACTAATATATATTATTAAAACATAAAATATAATCATTCTCACGGGCCCAGCAAACAAATTTTAAACTTGTATAATAATTTAAAACAAGCTTACGCATAACAATTAATGACGTCAAATGTTAAAATAATACATACAAAAACAGAAGACAAAATAATACAAAATAAAATAATTTACAAACAGAAAGCTTTGACAGTAGTCAAAAGATTTCATTATAAAACTCCTCTACTGAGTAATATGCCTAAGTCTGGAAGAACTCTTCGCCTAAAAGTTTTCACTTTTAATATTTTTTAAACTGATCTGGTAAGTAAGTTTTTAGGCTCTTACAAATTAGAGAGCCCCTTTTTCTTTGAATATGAAAGTGTAAGGAAATGTCATTATCTTTTCTCGAATGAAAAAATGGTCTACAATGCTCTCTTGGTCTTAATTCACAGAGGTATCTCAGATCCCTCTTCTGAAATACAAAAACAGACTGCACCAGCTGCTGCGTACCAAGATCCCAAAACGCTACACCATATCTCCAATTAGATTGAACCAGGCCAAAATAAACTAATTTTGCAATAAAATGTCCCAAATTACTTCTATTTACTCTGACAGCATAACATACCGATGCAATTTTTTTTATTTAAGTAGGTAACGTGGTCGTAAAACTTTAGTTTTAAATCTTGATGTATCCTCAAAAATTTAACAATACTTTTGTTTTCTAAAATATTATTTTTTAACTCTATATTTTCTACACTACATTTAATGGCTAAAACATTTGTTTTCTTGACAATAAATGATTACCTTTAAATCATTTGAAATTTTAGTAGCTAAATCATCAGTATTCCGAATAAGACACAAAATAGTGGTGTCATCCACGAATAATGTGAAATGACCAGTATTTACATATAAAAGAAACAAAAGTGGCCCCAATACTAAGTCTTGGTGTACCTACACCATGAGGGTAAACAAGCATGTTTGAATCCTCCTGACGCCTAAGGTACTGCCTTCTGTCTGATAAGTATGACGTTAACCATTTATAGACCTTTTCCCTAAACTTATATTGTGGTATTTTCTTTAGCAATATTTAACGATTTACACAATCAAATGCCTTTGAAAAATCACAAAATATCGCGGCAGCAACATCCTCATCGTTTAGGCCCAGGAAGAGCTTCTCTAGAAAACCAAATATGGCAACCCCTGTTCCCATTAAATCCTGGAAAGCAAACTGCAAACACTAAGCAACTTAGATTCTTTCCTTCACAAGTTTCTCTATTAATTTAGACTGTGTAGGAAGCAAAGTTTCGGTCACTGACTTGGGTCATTCCAGTGACCACCTATATAGGGAGGCATCATCAATCCAGTCCAAATGATCTTTCAGGCTGTAAAATGTAATAATATGTTTATTAGTAATTTTTACAAGAATTAATTTTTTGTGCAAAATGATAAAAGTTATTTATTGTAAATTATTAAATAACCCTATATTTAATTAATTTAATTAATGAATTTATAATAATTATTTAATTAATTTAATCATTTAATTAATTTAATTTAAAAATTGTTGTTTAAGTAATAAAAATACAAAGTACAACGTCAGTTCTTGTTAAACAACACTAAAAATAACTATTACCTAATCTCAAGGGACGAAGTATTCAAAAAGCTTTTTGCTTTAAGTGTAACTGTGAGTCACAGCTTTACGCTTGCCTGATGCTTTTAACATCAAAAAGCAGCTTATGAAACTTCTTTTTGCCTGATTAGCCTTGAATGCCCTTCTAATATTTGTGATGGCCCTATTTAAGGGGTGAAACGCTATATATGTGACTCATATGCCTTTTTCAGCAGCCGATTAATGTTTAAAAATCTTCATGATTTAAGGGATACTCAGATTTCTGTGAGGGCTATAATACGGATTTTTTTCATTTTAAGGACAGTAGGGGCTCATTGTTAGAATTACAAATGGCAATTTTTAAAATTATTACATTCTAACGATTGCGAGGAAAACATATAGATAAGAAAGTGAAGTTAATGCGGGTACACATGCTACAACTGATGTCGAGCCATTCTGAATATTAGTAACAAAATTCATACTCAGAGGCAGAGGCAGACGGACTTAACTTAGTACCTACTAAAATCATTTTCTAATCTTTTAGCAAAAACTGCAAAATACAAATTTAATTAAATTTAACCCCTCTTAACTTTAAAAATATAAGTTTTAAAACGAAGAAAAATGAAGTTATTTTTCTCTAGTAATGCTGCAATGTGATAAGTGCTGGTGTAAGGTATGCTTCATAAAGGCTTTGTAGGCCATACTGAAGAATATGCTTTCCTAAGGCATAGTCTATGAATATTTTAATAAAGTCCTCTCACTCTTCTGATATCGAAAAAATATCACCGTTGACCTTGAACACACCCGGCCACGGGTGGCCACGGTGCAACAGACAAATAAGTGCTCCTTCCGCCTACGTTCAATGTGAATAATCTTACTCCCGGTTGATTATATTTTTATACTGGGGGCGTTCCATTAGGAATATATAATAATATGAGTGAGATTATTAATGTTTGTGTTATGTATTTATTAATCATAAACCATTTTGACAAATAGATTACTTTGGTAATAAAAAAAATAAATAAAAGACGATGGGTTAAAGTACAAAAAAAACATGTAATACAAATTTTACAAATCTTTTAATATATCTTAAGTTTTTGGCATTATTTATTACCAGATTGGCTTTGATTTTGAATTAATAGCAATAGATAAATTTTACCGTTTACTTACAAAGTAATGTTTTTTGTTACATGTTTTAAGAAATAACATAAAAATTAAGTTAAAACATATGCGTGCATACATATCTCTCTATATCCTTAGGACATCAAAAAAATGGAACATAATCACGTGTAGTAACGCAACAACCATCAACAGTACAATAGGAAAAATTACGCTTAGCCATTTCAACCAAATAGATTTTTAAATAGTGTATAACGTAAAGCCTGCAAAAACGATTTCGCTAATATAACCGTCTGAACCGAACACACTGCACAAACTAAGTCACGGCTAAGCCGTAAGGCCGCTGGGTAGCCTATAGGCGAGGGATCGGTGCAGGCAGGAGGGAGATTGTACGCAGCATAATTGAGTGAGCAGACTTTATTAGAATAACCCTAGACTATGCCTAAGGTAGAAGATACGTTTTAGGAAAGGCAAAATAGAAGTTTAGAATATTAACGTAATATAGCCAATAACAAAAAAAAAGAACTTACAGTACCACTAACGCTAACAGATTATTTTGGAGCCCCTAAATGGGGTTTACCTAAATTGCTTATTTAACAGATAATTTTAAGTTTTTAAATTTTTGAGTGGCTGACTTTTGGAGGCAAACATGCCTTACGTTTGCCTCTCGCAAACGGTTTACTTAAAGAAAAGGGTAAGATGGCCTTTTGGACAGAAGTGTTAACAGAAAACTATCCGACGACCAAAAGGATGTTAACGAAACCTTTTCAAAAAACACTGGGTGTCCTGCTGAAAATTTATAAAAGCTCATACGACAATATTTTTAAAATATATATTTAGAATTTAAACTGTTGTTTTATTTGCACATTATAACTTAACACATATACTAATAAAATTTAACAATTTTAAGAAATATCTAAGGAATGACAAACTTTGATAATTATGTTCCAACTAATCTTAAATTAACCAAATGCTAAATGTGCATAATAAAGCTTTAATATTATTGTTCGATAATACACTGACAAAGAAATACTGGTTATTTATAGAAACTGTAAAATAGTAAATAATTGTTAACACATTAACTTTTATTTATATAGCGTATAGTATATAAATAGCCAATAATTTGTAATAAATAAAAGACTTGCCCTTTTATTTAAAGAATTAAATAGAATTGCCATGAACAAGGTTAACTGCTGCAGATAACTGCATATTACTGCAATAGGTTCCTATTTGTTTCTTATTAATTATTCCGTTTATTAATTTTTATAATAAGTATTAATTAACCTTTCCAAATTCAAGGAAGTTTAGTTTGTGAAAAATGTGTATCAAAATATTTATAAAACTTAAAATACAAGACTGAAGCACAAATATATCTATATTCTATATGAAGGGTATAGGGTAAGAACGGGCCAAGTTAAATTTTATACAAATAAAAAAGCTTAGTAGTTGTTTTCTCTGTAAAATTCGCTCCAATTAAATGTAGATTTTGAACAGAATGGTACAAATAATAAATTTAAGATTTTAATTATTTTGCAATTTTATACAGTTTTAATTTTTATAAATACTTAAAAACAGTGACAAATTTGTCACCAGGACGTTAATAACTATTCTTTTGTTTTAAAAAGATTTTTAGATATATTTGTGAAGTAAAATTGCCAATTTATAGGAATAAATTAACTGTGTACGCACTACACCTTTTAACCTGGACCGCAGAGGCAAGAAGGCCAAATTATATTTTTAATATATGAAATTACCAGAATGATGTATAAAAGATAACTTTAGGGCATTATTCGCCAAGTAATTACAGTAAACCATGTTAAAAATTAATTATTGCCCTGATTAATGCATGATTTTAAATTTATAAACGATTTTACTACAGCCAAATAAATATAAATAAACCATTAAGCTTTATACTTAACCTTGTCATTCGAATAGAAACATTGACATTTGTCCAGTTGATTGCTTAAAACCAAAATACATCCCAAAAACAATTCAAGAAAAATAAACGATCGCTCAAAAAATACTATAACTAAGTCGGGCAATAATTAACGATTAATAAATGATTTAAATAGTCTTGTTCATTATTCACCCTTAATAGTACCCTTCTTCCTGAAAAAGCCATTATAGGATATAACTTTTTATTACAAATATCAATTAATGTTTGGTGTCCTTCAAGAACAGTTTTGTCTCCTGTCCAATACGAATGAAATGGGGCCATATTTGTGGCTTTCCTCATATTAAAAAAAAAGGGAAATAATCATCTTGTGTATTTTTCTCGTAGAATCTTGTAGAACACTAATTTTAGTTAAGAAAGAAGAGATGACATCATTTTGACATTTTCTAATGGAGCAACTTATTTATTGGTTGTTTTTGAAAGCATAGAGAATGGTAACAATAAATACCACAAAAGCAAAATTACAAAAAGTTAATATTCTGTCAAAGTTTAGCGTTGATTACTTTTTTTAAAACGTGTTGGTAAAAATTAAACATATAATAAAATATTTCTGTTGTAAGAAAAATTGAATACGAAATACTTTTTATTAAAACGTATCAAAGATAGAACAATAAAAATATTGTTCCATTAAGAAAATGCTAATTTTATGTCGAGGCTTTTTTCTTTTTAATAAAATTATTTTCTTGAGTGTTCTGCCTGTCATAATTCTACGGAAAAAAATACACATAATAATTTTTTGGGATTTGTCTGTTTACACACAGAATATTTAAATTATAACCTAATTGCCTCTTTTTTATTCATTCTTAATTTTATTTAATTAATAACGCCTTTTGTTAAGTTCAATGTAAGTTAGTTTAGGAACAAATGATTGCTGCAATATTTTATATATATTTAAATATTATTTAAGCAAGAAAAAAGAATAACATACTGCCAGCTTTTCGTGTTCTTAAATTTTGTTTAAATAAAATGTAGTTTAAAACTTTGAAATATATTATATTATTGACTTTTATATCGAAAGCGGAAAAAATATAGATGTTTTTCAGTAGATATCGGGAAAGAAAGCAACGAAGCATTAATAAATACTTTTAGAAGACTAGATAAGAACTTAGTTGCCTATGGACCGTTAATAAAATAACAAGAAATAAATAAAAAAATAATTAAAAAAATATTAAATATTAAAAGAAATATTATTATCTAATAATAACATTTTATATAGTGAGTGCACATTTTAAATAGCAAGTTCAGGTTCTTTAGTTTTTTTTTTCATAAATTTTGGGTCAAAAAAACTATTTGTTTTGGAAATAAATATAAAGTGTGTAGTATCAATAATAAGAAAATTATGTTTTGAAACGAATGGTAGAATAGTATACATGTAAAAAAGCAACTTTGCATTAAATGTTTGAAACTGTTACCATTAAAAAATTAGCATGCCACTGTATTCTACGTAAAATTCTACACAAACTTGCTTTTTACTGTTTTTTTTTCTATATTTACTAACAACCGAAATACAAAGGTGCGACGATATCGTCAAAATTTGAAAACCACCCTATAGCTTTAAGACAAATCAAATTAGCCGCAATCTGTTTTTACCGTTGCGATTGTTTCGGAAATCGAACTCGAGAATGTGCTATTAGATTTGCCCTATCTCTTGTAGCTTTTTCAATAACCTGAAAATCCATCGAAAGGGCGCTTATATATTTGCAAAAATTTATTATGTACAGGTGACATAATAAATTTTTGCAAATATATAAGCTTTATGCAAAGTTACCATATTTTAATAAGTTATATCAATTATTAACATTTTCTTGTCATTCATTATTAACATTTTCTTGTCTTTCAAAGACACAATTTTAATTTGGGGTTGGTCTACGCCTCTGCATTGCTGATTCTTTTATCAGAACAATTGAATCCCGAAGGCAACTACCTAATACCAATTATTTCACTTGTCCCATTTCAGTAATTATTGCTGGAATTGAGAAGATTATTTATGAAAGCCTTAGGAGAAACTAAATTAGATATTCAAAAAAATTATACGTCAAGTATAATTTTGTTTTAATACAGAAAATATTATTTTATAATATACTTATTTTAAATTTAATTTTTTAAAATCTGGTTGTAATACATGGTGGTCCTTAAGTACCTTTCGATATTAAAGGGGGTCATTCTATGAACAATTCTAAGGAAAAAAGTTTTTATGAACCTAGGTCCGCAAACGCTTTGTTTGCAAGATACAGGGTGTTAAAATTCCTGAACGAAACCGTTTCTGTACTTAATATCCTGTGTTACCAAAATTAATACTCTTTATTTGTATAGTATTGTATAGTATAGTAATTAGTTTTTTTTTCGAAGAAAAAATCCTTCCTACATCTTATTTGTTTTGTATTCTTAATCACTCTAAGTAAACGCATATGATTTATTTTATTTTTTTGCTCACAAACGGCTTATTGTATAAGAAAAAAACAAGAAACGTTTTTTGTGTATTTTAAGTTGGGACATTAAAAAAAGTCGACATAAAAAGTCAGTGGCGTACAATCGATTCCGTAAAAAAAACCTTGGCCGACTTCTATTATCTACGCCACTGGTGAGTCCCACAAATTTTTAATATCTGCAATATATGGAGTTTAAGGAGCTGTTATCATGTACCAAGTTAGAATAAATTAGGTTAAGGTGTTTCTGGTTAGCGACTTTAACACTTGTATCTTGCAAACGAAGCGTTTGCGGACCTATAATCCATATGAACTTTTTTTCTTAGAATTGATCATAGAATGACCTCCTCAATTCGGAACGTACGAGGACCACCCTTTTCATGGGACTTACATTGTACCAATCTTTCTCGTAAATATGATGCGCGTATCAAATCACTCTGCGTGAGGACGATGCAGGCCGAGGCGACACTCAGTGGGTTTTAATTCACATCAGAGGTGTTTTGCGCGGTGTAGACTGGCTTCCCGATATAATGAATTAAAAGAAGTAAATTAATTTAATTGAAAAATATAAAAACTATCCAATTTTGTGGGACGGTAAAGACGGATTGATGTAATGTCATTCCGACATTATTTACGAAAATGATGCGCGCATCAGGTTTGCGAGGAAGATTCGTGCAATGTAACTTCGCCTTTTAAAGATGCCAATTCTAAACTTTATGACACAACAAATGTTTCTTAAAAATAAGTTACTTACTTACTGACGATATACCAACCTCTGAAGTACCCCCATTATTACCAGAAAAGATGTCGTATGACAACAAATATGGTGCCATAATGTAATGTAAACAAGATATACGAGTAATAATTTGAATACATCTTTCTGAGGAAGTCTGAAATACAAATATTTAATAACTCTTTGACGACTTTTTTATGACATCAAATTATAAAATCTAAGTATAATTGAAATTTTAATTTCTATAATATACACTTCATAGTATCAACATATTATAAGTCATCTAGTTACCTAGGTCAGCGACTTAAAACACTTAATTAATTAATTTAAATGTAAGTAAATATAAGTTTGAATTTTAACAAGATCTAGTTTTTTTTATTTTCTTGGTATTTTTTATTCTTTCCAATTTTTACTAAACGTCTTACTTTGACGAGGTAAACAGATCGGTTATTTGTGTCAGAGTAAATGGATTGATATTACCGCCCTCTTCGGTTTTTCTAATAACCTTTAAATTTCGTTGCAATTGGTTTAATACGTAGATTTGATTATAAACTTATTGTACTTAATAGAAGCATCTAGTTCCAAATACACATACCGATACAGATATGAATTCAACTTTCAACAAAGCTTACTTCCAGGGTATGAGTGGGTAGTTAGTAAAAAAGTGCCACATTTATCGGTGCCAGAATAAGGACCCCGAAATAATATAGGTTTTGCAGACGTATAGATAAAAGTCAATAGTAACTAAATTACTTGCTTTTATAACAAAATTTTACTAAATCGTATAGTAAACATCCTGACTCGACCCTAAAGGTCGGTGTTTGCTAAAATATTTGTTTTCTTGGGCACCTAATGTTATAGAAAAAGTTAATTTTTTCTTAAATATAAATTAATTAACTGTTTAAAGCAAGGGTGGCCAAAATGCGACCCGCGGGTGGCATGCGGACCGCTCGAAGAAATATAATATTGTGGCTCGCGAAGCTATATTAAATGAACATAAATGATAATAACTTCTACTGTACACTGTGTCCCAAATTGATTATAATCACGTGGTTTCTCGGTAACCAGCAGAAATAGAACTTTGCAGTGTTCGCGACCCTGTATCAGTTTTTCGTAAAACTGTAAATGCCACAAACAGAATTGTGACACCTTGTTTGGTTTTATATTTCGGACACCCTAGAAGATAAAAAAAAACCTAAGTACTGCTAGAGATAGATATTTTTACGTGGAATCCAGTCTTGTACTTCAAAAATTTTTAGACAACTCTTTTTTGAGATATAGCCCAAACTTAGTATTTTTTAAATGGGACACCCTGTATTATTTGGTCCCAAAAAACTCGCCTTTTTTCTCCTTAAATTGATATGTCAGGCTATGCACTCCTGACGTAAATTAACCCCTTAAAAACGCAAAATTAAAAGAAAAACGTAAGTTGGCCATGGAATTTTGCTATGGAAACAAAAACAAAAAAATTATATCAACGTTTATTAAATGTCAGTTATACGAGTCAGCGGTTCTTTCAATAAATCATCGGCTTCGCTTGAATTGGTATTCCTAACAGTTAGGTAAATTAATAGATATTAAGAAAAAATAAATAATTTGGAAAAAAGTATGATATGATGGTTTGTTTCCTAAAATGTCATAAAAACAGTGATAAAGCATCTGATTTGTTTTTTAACAGGTAAGCACCAAGCGATTAAATAATTATTATGATACCTTCTTTAAAAAAAAAACACTTTACGTTATGGACTATTTCAAAAAGTTCTTTTTATATCGTAGATATTTAGAAAGGCCGCAGCCAAACAAAGCCATTTTTCGCCGAATTAAATTAAATTTAATTAATAATGGTTCATTTTCAAAGCAAAGGGCTAAAACCTATAATAAACAAAATGACGATAACAATGAGATTGCTGTATTAGCATGTGTTAAGGCCAATCACACGAATTCATGTGGGGATATTGAAAAAACTGTGGGGGTGCCAAAATCAAAAACATCCAGTGTACATACCTCCACAAGAATACTGCCTTATAAGTCGTTCGTCCGTATCATATAATATTATGGGAGTATCTCAGTTACACAAAAGAAACTAACATTACAATTTCTATGTTCGTTTGTTGAAATGCTGTGTCCAAAAAAAAATGAGGTAATTGTCTCGAAAGTTGCCTCTTCCGATTTTGACCAAATTTGGTATACGGGGTTTTTGGGGCGCTGATTACGAATTGAAAACAAAATATTTTTCGGCAACGTTTGTTCTCAGATATTCATCATCAAAGTTGAAAATCAAACTAACCTTATTTTCACATATTCCCCTTCTTTTGACCCAATTCTTGATTTATATATAAAGTGACACACAATATTTTATAAGCACCCTTTAAAACCTTATATTTTTAGTTATTTTACACCTTTTTTCCATTAAATTGCGAAGCTTCACTTTCAAGCGAGGCGGCCATGATTCCCTAGTGTATACATGGTTGCGGCCACTATCCGACCTGTAAAAGTGGAGGTTTGCAATTAAATGGAAATAAGGTGTAAAATAGATATAAAAACAAGTTTTTAAAAGTGTTAAAATATTATGTGCAAATTATGTAAAAATCAAGAATTCTGTGCAAAAGAAGGAGGAATAGTGTAAATAAGGTTAGTTTGGTTTTCAACTTTGATGATGAATATCTCGAAGCGAAACGTTGCCGAAAAATATTCGTAATCAGCGCCCCAAAAAACCCCGTACCAAATTTGGTCAAATCGGAGAGGGGCATTGAGACATTACAAAAATGATTTCTCTAAAATAAGTTTTTTTTTCTTATACTATTAATTGGCGTGTAAAAGACATTGGAAAACATATTAAAGATAATTTAAAGAATAGAGTATCTAAGTTTATATTTAAAAAGTAAGATGACTGGCCCATGTCAAAAAGTTTAAAACAAGTGTTTGTTGTGGAACAAGAAATACAATTTTTCATTGCAAGCAAATTAAAAAGTATTCCGAAGTGTAAAGACAAAGAGTGGATTGATCCATAACTAGCCACTTAAATGACATTAATACTAGTCTAGAAAGATCAAGTAATTAAAAAAGATGTATGTTTCTATTTCTGCATTTCAAATAAAAACAGGACTTTGGGAACAACAGTTGGCTACAAAAAAGTTTACTTACTTTCCTATAGGGTCATTTTAATCAGACCTCACACAGGAGGAAATAACTTAAATTTAAAACCCCATTTTAGGATTTTAAATAGCATCTGGTACCTTTTCGTGCATTTGCGACATTCGCTGTGAAGGTGAAGCAATATTACAAATGAAACATTGTGAAATGTACATGCTTTGTCGATGGTTTTGCTATTTGGACACAGTTGCATGAAGCACGTTAAATGCAAATAAAAACATAAATTACCAATGTTTATTTGAAAAAAGAGTATCGCAAATGCCAAATATATATTTTTTCAAATATAGAAAGCCAAAAAAAAAGTTTAGATGGTCAAATGCTGATTTCCGTTTTATCTGCAAAATAACATTTAAGCTACAAATCGACCGATGTCATTGAAAAACTATGTTTTTAATGACCAAAACAAGTGTCTTTTAGGATGCTCACCTCGTATGTACAATACTAGAGGTTTAAGGAAAAATTGGTGCCTGTATGGAGAAAGACGGATAAGTCGAAAAATGTGGAAATTGAGTTAATGTAAATTAAACAATAATTAAATGATTTTAAATTTTTGTTTAAAGCATTTTGGCAATTTAGAAAACCTTTTAAAATAAAAAGATTTTAAAATTTTCCAAATGTTTGCCTTTCTCTGTATGTACGCCTCTGCATAGTAACCACAAATTCAAGCTGTATGTTTCTTTACATCTTGTGTCAGTGAATCAGGCATACTGCACCGTTCGCAACATGTAATTCCCTAGAATTACAGGGATTACAAATTACAGGCACGAATATACTAACTTTCCTCTCATCGCAAATCCTTTGTAAACTTTTATTTTTGTTGCATCTAGCGACCCCACAAAAGAAAATTATACCGTGAAACATTGGGAGAATATATAAGAATATTTAGCTAATAATGTGCTTTTTTCTGAAACTGTGGTTTTGTTCCGTGGTCTTTCTGTATGGCATTATAATTGCCAATTCTAGAAATATTTCTTTAATATTTTGTATAAAATCACGTTGCAGACACGTAGTATAATGGTTGATTGATGTGTTAGTCTTGTTTCTGGCTTATCTGATATGTAGTTAAAACTTACTGACAAGGAAACAGGTTATTACAAATTATTAAAAACTAATATTTATATACAAATAATTTTTTACAGTATTTTTGATGTTACTTTGATAAAAGAAAAACTGTACGTCGTCACGGATTGATACTACCCGTCTGAAGAGTTCAGAAGAACGAAACGATATTACTCACCTGTGTCTACAACTAACTCATTCAGCTAAGCGAAAGCCAGCCAAAGCGAAGGTTAGCGTTATCGTAGGGCGATGCCGACGATAATTCGCAAGGCGAAGTTAGGACAAGCGATGTTGCACTAAATGACACGCTTAATGCTCGATCAAGCCAGGGGTCCAAATCTTGAACAAAAGAGTAATCTCTTAATCCTTCTACCCCAACAGATCCATGTCCAACGGCAACCGCCTCTTCATGACATACTGTTCCACACGTGGAATAAAGAAGCGCATGGTCGGTATTACGTTACCATATGTTGACTTCTTTCAGTGGTAGCCTGCCTCCAGGCTTGGAGAGGGATATGGAGATAGGTTACCACTGGAAAAAGTCAGCATGTTCGTTCTTCTGAACTTTTTACACGGGTACTATCAACCCGTGACGACGTACAGTTATCATTGTATGTTGTCAGCAATCAACCGCTTAAAGCGGCCTATACACATGCAGGCAAGCCCGCGCGCAAGTGCGTCCAGGTAAGTCCGCGAGCAAGTGCGAAACGAATTGTGGCCACACACTATTCAGGTAAAACGTTGAGGCTTTAACGTCAGTTGCATATAGTAGTCAGTTGTAGGTTTATAGGCTGCGAAAAATGAACGTCGAAGAAATGTGTGTGATTGCAACCGCTGTGGTACTTGCAGTTGGAAGTATAGAAAAAAAGAAAAGAAAGACGGAAATGGGTGAAGTCGTGGTTATTAAAACGTGATACATACTCGCACGTTAATTTAATAAATGAATTAAAATTAGAACCGGACGATTTCAGAAATTATCTGAGAATGGATGAAAATACCTACCCGGAATTGTTGCACTTAATAACACCACAAATCGAACGTCAAGATACGAGGATGAGAAGAGCCATAACACCACACGAAAGATAGTCGAGTACACTCAGGTTTTTAGCGAGTGGGAGGAGCTTCGAGGATTTAAAATATACCGCTATTATTTCCCCACAAGCCCTTGGAAAAATTATTCCTGAAACGTGCCAAGCAATTTGCATTGCTTTGAAAGACTATATTAAGGTATGTTGGTATAGTTTGCGCCATCGGTAATTGAAAAACTTATATAAAATTGTTTATATTCTAGACCTGCCGAATATTCGGTAAATTTAGTCCAGGCAAACTTTTTCATAAAGATTTTATTGTTGTAAATCTATATATACGTGTAGTATTATTTGTTTGAAATTATGAGTTAATTTTATTGAAAATAGTGTATTACCATTAACTATTCTTCTTTTCGTAGACTTAATCAAGTTTGGAAAAAAACTAGAATGACATATTTATTAAAAATTGTACCTAATTTATTTTACATAAAACTCTCGAACTATAATCCTTATCTCGCTCGCTAAAGTAAAAAATTTTTTGTTCGAACATGAATGCATGCCGCTTTTGAAAAAAATAATGATAATAATATAAACATTTTCAAAATATTGATGGCGCAAACTATAGCAAAAAAAACTTGTTTTATAATTCAGCCACTTACATGCCCGTTTTATTTTCAGTTTCCAACTACAGAAAATGAGTGGAAATTTATAAGTGAAGGCTTTACACACAAATGGAATTTCCCACATTGTGTAGGAGCCGTAGATGGTAAACATGTGCGAATTATACAACCGACACACAGTGGTTCCTACTATTATAATTATAAAGGATTTCACAGTCTAGTATTACTTGCTATTGTCAATAGCAATTACGAATTAATTTTGGCCAACTTCGGGATAAATGGTCGTGTATCGGATGGGGGTGTAATTGAACATACGCAGTTTTATGAAAAACTAAAGTCCAATGATATGAACCTCCCTGATCCATGTGAAGTGGGCGAGAATAACTCCATTAAATTGCCGTTTGTGTTTGTAGGCGACGAAGCATTTTCATTGCGTCCAGATTTTCTTAAGCCCTTCGCTCAAAGAGAGCCAGGACTGTAGTAGAAAATGCCTTCGGCATTTTGGCCAGCAGATTTCGCATATTTCACACTGAAATAAATATGCAGCTGCGAAAAACAGAATGCGTCGTATTGGCTACATGCGCTCTGCATGATCTCTTGCGGCGAAAATCCCACGGTTATTTAGGTTTTAACACTGTGGAAATTGCTGATACTTTGCAGTACGAAGAAGAACGACAAATGGCATTCGCAGATTTACAGCATGGTCACAATCGTCATGCTGCAAATGATGCTAAACAAGTGAGGAATATGTTTATGGAGTATTTCATAGAGGAAGGTCAGGTTCCGTGGCAACGGGATTATGTCGTTAATGGAAATAATAATAACTAAAACATTTATTAAGTACTTGAACGAATTTAAAATACATAGTACACGTACAAGTTAAACAAAACATAAACTGTAGTAGAAGAAAGTAACAAATAAAATATACGATAAACAACCAAATAATCCTAATACTTATTCACTTATACAATGTCTCAGTCTCGAAACTGGGATAAATACGTTCCAGCAGTATTTGCTTCCACTTCAGAATTTTGCGAACTCTACAATAGAAAAAAGGTTAAATTCACAGATATTGTAAGTACTTATAACTAAAGGGGTGCAAGCAACGCAAAATAAAATGGTAGCCTTCAAAATTTAGTCCCTAATACGCCTAAAGAAGTTTCACTTCAAAAATCTCATAGTCTCACCTGTGCTTCTGTGGCAGATGAATAGTCGTAAGTAGCTAACGGTTGAAAATGAGGGGGGCCCTGGGAACCAAAAAACTAAAAGGTAAACTAAACTGTAAAAAAATTCGTTGTTATGTTTTCATAACACATACCTGGTTAGACCGTTGTTCTTGTAGATGCATGTTAGTACTCAATTGATTGCGAGGTTGCTCAAATGATGACGGATAGTTGTGCTGCATGCGCGTTTGCGATTGTGGGGTACATACAAATGAATATCTAGTTAAAGTACCCAATTCTGCTTCGAAAAGGCAATCGTTGATGACCTTTTCAGCAAACAATTTCATTTGCGGAGGAAGATTTCGTAACTTTTCCGCAACGTTCTTGCCAATTATGTCGAATCCGTCTTCTTCTCTAGTTGATGAAAGCTTTTGATTTACCAGTGCCAAAAGTGACTCCGATTGATGTGCATTTCGATTCGTGGTTCTTCGTCTTTTAGTAGTCAACGATCGCCTGCTACTCTCTGATATTCCACTAGAAATCGTAGACTGTGGTGTTTGTGGAACAGTCTCGTATACTTCACTCCTTTCGTCGACTTCCGCATTCTCTCCATCCTCATCATCATCACTATCAGACTGGCTCTTAAAAAATAAGAACATTCATTTTACACGGCCCAATTATTTCAATATCTTATTACTTACCCGACTAATTTCATCTCTATTAGGTATGTCAAAACCTACTGGCTCTCTTGGCATTTCCTGATCTTTTAAAAATAAGAGCAGCTGGTAGTACCACAAAGTAGGTTTGTATACTTCTTTAGTGCCAGCCCCAGACTTTTTGGAAACCATACATTTTTTAAACTCCTTTTTTACATCCATTCAAATAAAGTCATAAAAAAATAAAAACGAAATCGCGAATAATCGGTTTTTTCCAAAAGTAAGTATTCGAAAATTTTAAAGTTCTAAGGTGGCATTTTGATTAGCATCATATTGCGCAAGTTTGCCTACATTTAACCGACCTCGTATCTCTTCAAGTTTCCGAGATCCTAATGATAAGACTCGAATTTGGTACACCTTATACAGATTTACCTTAATACAATGGCTAATTTTTCCTCTGGGGTTATTGGAAATTCAGCTCTGTTGTATGGCTCAAACTTTATATCGTCTTTTATTAAGTCAAGAATAAAACTAAACTCTGCTTTATTCAGTCTAAAATATTTTCTAAATTTTACTTCATCCTGTTGCAGATGTCGATTTATTAATGTAGTATAACAACCCTCATCGCGTCTTTGCTGAAATATTGGATTTATAGGGGCATTGCTATGTTTCAGGTTGGCTAATTGTAATAATATTTCGTCATCCTCTTTTTTCTTCTAATAATAAATATATTGCTAGATCATCCATCACGACTTAACCAAAAATTATTCCCTTTACACTAATAATTTTGCTATCGCGAGTTTGAGCCGCGGTCCTAAGAAACCACCTGATTAAACGGCGGCCGCATGCGTTAGTCGCATGCGACGGCCGCGTGGAAGGAACCACAGCTTTAGATTTACACAGCGGCCTAAACTAAAAAAGTACTTTGCTTAATCATAATGTGAACCTTATTTATTAACAACACATTTATTTTTTGCGGCTTAGGTGGTTTTATTTTAGTGGTAATTATTATAGTAAAAACTAAATGAGTGATATTATTTTAGGCTCTAAAACAAGCTAGATAAAAATATAAAAAAAGTAAAATTAATAAAAAAATATATAGTAGTTTACTTAATCCTCCAGAACAACAAACTTTTACTCACAATAGTTCCCTTTACTCTAATGGTATAAGACAGTGGTTCCCAAACTAGGGGGTACGCCCCCCTTGGGAGGCGCAAAGCAACATTAAGGGGGGCGCAAGAGCTCAAAAAAATTAATACAAATTTTTATCTTTAAAATAACAAAAAATTATAAAAAAAAAGATTTTTATATCGATACGTCGTCTGCAAGTTCAAACACCAAATTTTTTCTCATATCCGAAATTGGCTTCATTAATTGAGAATAGTGACGACACTGCTAAAAACGAAGATATTACAACATATATTATATTTCATCTAGAAATCTAAAATCCTTTCGATGAATTTCAACGATATTTTTCAAATTTACATGACAATGATGAACATAAATTTGCTTAAAATCCTTTTAATTTTGATATAAACATCCTTTCAGAAGATATGCAAGAACAAGCAATCGACTGAAAACACGACTCAGTGGCGAAAAATGAATTTGAAAATTTGGTGATTACTACATTTTGGATAATAGTTATTTACATTACAAGATGCGAAAGTTTACTTTTTGGTGTGAGGTGGTTTTTAAATAGCCGAGGCGAAGCCGAGGCTATTTAAAAACCACCTCACACTTCTCTTCTAATCTGTATATGTATCCCAAATCAAACCCTGAGAATATTAGTCTTATGTCTAAGGAATGACGTTTTCACAACTCCTAGCATTCTTGATTCCATTCAAAAAAGGACCTTTTAACCTATTAATGATCCTACTCTTACAAGAAAACTTCCCTCTCTTGCTTACCGACGAGCTGTGGAGAACCTATCGCTAGTTTATAGGTATTTTTATGGCTTTTGCTCGAAAGAATTAGCCAATATTATTGTTTACCCTAAACCCACACGTATTAATTAGTCTTTATCATAAAAACAACTAAACCGATTTTGATAAAATCTTTATAAATTCCCAAGTTGAAGTAAATGTTAGCCAATAAAAAAGAATGATCACAATCCGATTATTAGTTTCGGAGAAATGCGTACAAAAATACGTCCTTACATACAAACATAAATACAAACATACACACAACTATAAAATTTTGTATATTTGTTTTAAAGTCTAATATATTATCATATGTTAATATTTGGCAATTCTAATATTTTCTACATACGTGTTGAATTGATAACTTTTTTTTGAAGTCGGCTAAAAAAGCCGAATTGTGCCTGCACTTGTTAAATTAAATTAAAAATTGCAAATTAAAGCAGTTTTAAAATTAAATAAACTTTGTAAAAACTTTATTAATTTTTAATATTTTTTTCTCTAAAACTACTCTAACTATTCACCAGTCAATGAGTCTGTCTGAACTATTTAATCCATGAAAAGATAACTGAAACATTGTGTTTTTTTGGCTCAATGTAACTAAGAAAATGTTGAATATAATAGAATATCTTAAATGTTATAATCGTACATTGGCACACTCTATAGGATAGACCCCTTATAATAATAGCATCTCTACCAGCTTCCAAGACAATAAAATTGTGTCCCAGAGGCTGCACAGCCAACGCCAATTACCGGTCAAACTCAGCCAACCAAAGGGGAGATAATCTACATGAGAGCCCCGGGGGGTAAGTCATCGGGCTCCTCTTACACGCGCAGATTATCATCTCTTGTGGCTGTAATGAACTCGTCAAACTAAGCTTTCTCTGTTGCAAAGGCGTAGAATTCTTTTCGAATTATAAGGTAAACTTGTTTGCCTGGGGTGGTTTCGTAATTACTTTTCAAGACTATACTGTATTTCGCTTTATTTTGAAAAGATTCTCGTACCTCTTAAGGTGAAATTATATTGTGTAAATATTCCTAACGAATTTGATACGCGTATCATCCTCGCGAATTAGGGAAAAATTACATTGCGCCAACCGTCCTTGCGAACCACCTGATGCGCGCATCATCCTTACTTCACTTATCTTCGCTCCCAGCATCTTTACGTTTGTTTTTATTAAAATAATGTTTGTTTTTAGCATCCTACAAAATAGAATGATATGGGTACATTTGGGTAATCAAATTAACTGACTGCTCTGAATCCATTATACTGGGTGGTGCGTCGCCGAGCGGAACACAGGAAATCCCATGTAAATTTTAAGGGGGTTAATTATTGGCTTCCCTGTACATTTTACGGAAAAAACGTAAGATAACTGTTTGAAGAGACTAATCTGACAAACCCTCGTGCCAACTTTTAAAAAAATGTAATAAGCGAATCTGGAATAATTTAATTAAATGTAATTGCAAAATTACCAATTTTTTGGTTCAGGTAAAATCAAACAGACACCATCCACCAGCAAACAATTTGTTATAAGGCTTTCTCAAATCTGACGTACAGCCGAATACAAGGAATTTTTTTTTTCGTTTCATCAATCTTACAACTATTACATTTAAAGTAAAAGACACGTTAATGCTATTTTTTTATCAAACCTTTTATTTAATGTAACAATTAAGTTTAACTAATAACAATTATTACTATTGATCATTAAAAAATAATTTTATCATACCAGAATTTAATTAAACCAATTGCAGTACCTGAAATATTTTTTATTTATTTTCCCCATCAAGTCCATTTCAACCATTAAACGTATTGTAAATGTTTAACTCAGAAGATCGAAAATAGATCCGAAAAAAAACTGAACTCTTATATTTTACTGGGTGTGGAATTATAAAATAAAATAAAATACATTTTTTTTTTGAAATTATAGAGAATTACATAAAAACATTAATTAATCAAATGTTTTCAAACAATCCCCCATTAACAGCTAAACAATATCCCAATCGATCATAAAATTCATTTCTAACGTTGCTAAGTTTATATTGCGAAATTTTATTACATTCTAACGAAATAGCGTTTTGTAGCTGGTTTGGTAATTTTGCAATTACATTTAATTGAATAATCCAAGCTTCGCTTATTAAAATTTTTTGAAACTTGGCACGAGGCCTTGTCAGATTGGTCTCTACAAAAAGTTATCTTACATTTTTTCTGTAAAATGTACAGGGGAGCCAATAATGGACCACCTTAAAATTTACATGGGATTTTCTATGTTCCCTCGGCGACGCACCACCCGGTATAGCGAATCTATTTTACACGGCGCGAGGCAGCAGAGTGAAATACCTTTGATGCGGGCTAAAAACCGACTGTGTTGCCTCGTTTACACAAAGCGAAATTAAATTCCCGCATCGGAATTGGGACGTGGACATTAGTTTGACGTCCCTCTAGCATTTACAGAATTGCAACATTGCAAAAATGCATTTACAATGTCGCCGAAAACAATAAAAACTGATCTCTAAAAGGGCTAGAGCCCTATGCAAGAGAAATCCCAGAGAGGGTATGTGTCTGATATCAAGTAATTTTTTTAGTTTATAATATTTAGTTAGATGCGATACATATAACAATTATCCCAGATTTTGTTTTTGTTAGAAAAATCTGTTTTATGCAAAAAAATATAAAAACCCCGGTTTTTTTACACAAGAACGATGCTCCAGTTTAACATCTGTTTGCTCTTTTGGGGTAAAATTAGGATTAAAAAAATGCTTTACCTAAAAACCTAATAGAAATAAAAATAATTTTAAGCAGCATTGGTGTTTTATTTAAGTGAGCATATTGTTACGGTTTTATAATTTTTCTTCGTTACACTTTAATACTCTACAACGGCACTTTATCTCTATTATTTACAAAACTTAACTGACTGATTACGGTTCGCTCCAGCCTTCATATATCTATCTTATCAGCTCTACATAATTCTAGATCATTTTTTAGCAGTCTCTTTATTGCGTCTTATAAAATACTAGAATAAAACAAGAAAATTCTGTTATCTAAGGATGCTTCTATATAACCATTTTAATTTTTCATATCGTAAGCATATTACTTCCTCAATGGGGATGAAAAACTTTTCTTGTAATTCTTCTAAATACGCCAAAGTAGCCTTTAGAACTAACGTATTTAAATACTGCTTCGAGAAGCTAGGGTAATCCAAAAAAATCAATTGCAAAAGTTTAACAAGTGTAAAAGACTTCTTTTCTTTTTAAAATAAGATCCTTTCAAAGGCCCAAGAATCTTGTTTAAAATTGTCTAACTTCGCCTGCAATAATTATTAGGACACTGAGTATGTTTTATTGTGTTTTTTTAATGACAAGACTTCTGGTAAATGGTGCTTTAAGCGATCAAAATTAAAGTACCTATTTTTAGATTTATATATTGTACTTTTTTATGATAGCCCCACGATGGCTTAATGCCTAAGTACTGGATACCGTGGATGCCGGGCGTTTAAGATATTTATCCTTGTTGTGCCAACGTTATTTAAGCACTGAAACATGTAGTCACTGAATTGACTGAATTTCACAGCACCCTTTGGACAACGCGACAGTGCCACTACGGACGTCATGGGAATAAACCAACAACCCCCTAATAACGTCTGTGTAATATCATCCAGTCGGGACCTACAGTTTAAGATGGATTCCGGACCAACCCGATTTATTAAAAAAAAAAATAAAATTCGGGTATCAATAAATAAAAAGTTTTTTAGGGCTATGAATAAAAACTATATCTAATAATAAATTATACCGAAATATAATAACGAAAATGTTGTTATTAAAAGAAAAAAAAGGGATACCTTTAATTATTACTTTCAAAGTTCTATAGAGAAACCAAATAATTGTCAAAACAACTAAAATCTTATTGTCTTTTTTATTAAACGTTTTTTTAAGTTTCGGCCAACAATTATTCCATTTAATGATAAAGTTAAAGTAGTTTAATTAAAAAGCATTAATTACGATTTCCATAATTACTATTCATGACTAACAATATAATGACATGTTTAATGGTTTTAACGCTTTCCTAACTTAATATTAACATTAATTTTAGGTTGGTTTATTTACTTTGTTTTTAAATACTTTTATCTTATTAAAAATGATTATAAGTAAAATGTACTGATCTCAGAATATATATATATATATATATATATATATATATATATATATATATATATATATATATATATATATATATAAAAAACAGGGTGTCCCAGAAGTAATGGGACACAGAGCAACTGTTTTCGAGATAAATGCATTTTAAAGGAACCCGCAGTTTTCCTATGGAAAATGGGTTCCGGCCAATTGTTTTCAATCTTTGCAAAGTAATAGTTTGCAACACGCTAATCAAAAGTCTCCTCGGTCACAAAACCCAAAAACCTCTCTAACCCTCCCAAAATCAGCCTTAAAGGTCACTAGGGATTTGGAGAATGGGGGTGACTTTGGAGGGATTAGAATGGTTTTGGGTTTTGTGCCCGTGGATACTTTTGATCAGCGTGTTGAAAACTATTACTTGGCAAAGTTTGAAAACAACTGGCAGAAATCCATTTTCCACAGGAAAATTGGCTGGTCCATTAAAATGCTCCTAGACACTTAAATGAGGTATACCTTTTTGATGCAGAGGGAATTATAGTAACTTATTTTTTAATAAACAGGTCAATATACTGCGCTTAAAAAAAGTTATGCCGTCTAAAACAAGTGGGTGGGCCGTGACTAAATTAAAAGTATGGAACGATTTTGAATTTCTCACCTCAAAAAACCCCCAAATCCCCAATTTTGTACCGCTATGTCATTTAGTTAAGAAATTATTACGAAAAAACGAAAACAAAATTAAAAGTTTGACACCCTGTATCTTAGTTATTATCAACTTTGGGTTACTTTACGTTAATTGCATTATTTTGACCTAAATAATCTGCTGTTGCCCTGTGTCCCATTACTTCTGGGACACCCTGTATGTATATATATATTTATATATATATATATATATATATATATATATATATATATATATATATATATATATATATATATATATATATATATATATATATATATATATATATATATATATATATATATATATATATATATATATTCATCTAAATTTAATATTTTAACGTTTTTGGACAAATTAATGTTGAGAAATAACTGTGATGTGTGTAAATCAAATAACAAACCTATTTAAACTGTTTGTGACAATCTACAAACATTTAAAAACAGAAAGTTAAAAATACTTATTTTGAAGCCTATATATATTTTTTTAAACTAAAATTTTACAAAGCTCACATTTTAAAAATATTATTTTTGCAATGCACATGCACAGCAACTTGTTTTAAGTATATAGATTATGTATTAAATAAAAAAAAGTGTTCTGATACCCTTTTACCTATTATAATATAACAAATACTGAAAATGTTTTCTTTCGGCTTATACATCTGCACTTGTAGAATCTAATTTTGGCGCACCAATCTTATTATTCCATGTTGCAAACTGTTGACAGTAATGTTTAGGCAATTTTGCAGAATTTTGGTGTGACTATTTTATTGTAAAAAAGCTACATGAGTTTCAGTCATACAGCTTTAAATCACATATTTCTTAAGTTGGCATTAAAAGGCGCCAGTTTGACAACGTTTAACATAATTATAACCAAATAAACAATGAAAATAAGTTATAAACGTAATAACTAAAAACTGCAACGAATAACTACGAAACAAGAAATAACGTAAAAATTGATATCGCAGCAAATGCCATGTTATTTATTCGGCAATGGGGCGCGACAATCGTTGATCTTTGGACCTTTCATTTTTAAGCACAATTGACTGTAAGAAAAAGAACCAACACAACATTTAATCGTTACCAATACGGTTTTTTCCAAAGATAATATATTTTATACAGTCCGCACCATTAAAACATATTTTTTTATTAATTCTATATTTAGCGCTTTAATTAAATATAATTCCTTAGTTTGCTGCAGCTTTCAACGTAAATAAACCGAAAACGGAAGAGAAAAAGTTGTATATCTGCGGTTTCCTTAATAAATACTTATTCAAGCAAACATCCTGCAAAATACTCCTATTGTTTCCGTAGTTTTCTGGTTATTTGAATAAATTAAATATTAAGTAAAAGGTATTAAAACAGGAGCTATAGATACATTTTTAAAAATGCAGTATAAATAGGATATTAGAATTAATTACATGATAGTTTTTTAAATAAATTATGTTTACTTCGTATTAGCTTTATGTTTATACGCACGAATAAGTTTATAATTAAATTGCCACTATATAATTTACATTTTCAAATTGTGTTTCTTTGTACAGGACGTCCCATTTTCGACACTTAGACAACATTTTGTTGTGTCACAGGCATTCTTAAAGCAAATGTACCTAATTACTTTCATCTCCAACTTTTGTCATGACGCTCATCTGCTTATTTTAAAAGCGTCCTAGGATATTGCGGAATTATATTAGGGATCCTTTTGTTAACATTCCGAGCTCTTAGTGCTGAACGTAAAAATTAAAAAGTGCCCGTGATTTGAGATTATTTTTTAATTTATTGTTTTTGTGCTGTTCTGATTTTTCCTTGCCTGCTGTGTTTTAGTGCTAATACCACTGTTACTATTAGTTAGTATTTATATTTTCATAACAAATTTTCAATCTTCTACGAAAACCATTATATTTTTAATTTTTTTTCATTGTCCTATATCCGACATTTTAAATTTCTGCTTTTGCACTATCAATCCTTTTTTTTTACAAAGCCCAGGTAAAAAAATATAAGGAAACATAACCACACTTTTTTAATGCAAAATATATTTAAGCAAATGTGTTTTATTCCGTAGGTCCCGTAATAATTATATTTAAAGAAAAACTATTTAATTATGTAATCATTTTGTTTGTTTTCAATCTACAGCAGACTGCATCTCTTTTTGAAAAATTTTTAATGGCAAAGCCCCCGGGAACTTTACTTTAAAAACGAAATAGTCCTAAATACTACTTTGGAAAAAGTATTTTATAGGATGACCAATTAATACAATAAAATAATTTTAATAATTTTTTAAACTTATTAATATTTTTTAAAAGACTCTTCAAAAGGTTAAAAAACAATGTAGTTTTGTAAACAAGTTGTTTTATAAGCAGTTATGAAAGTATATTTATAATTTTTTTTTGTAACTGCTTTATTAAATTTTTTTTAATATTGAAAAAAGGGTTTAATGAAAAAATTAAAAACATTTCATTTTAAAGACAACCATATGGGTTTTTATCCACAACGGGATATAATTAATTAACATCTTGGAAGCAAAAATTAAAACAATAATAAAAAAAAAAGGGTTTGAAAAATTAAAATTATAAAATACATTTGCTATTGGGAAAAGTTTATATCCAGAAACAAAACTGAATTTACATAATAGTTGTTATTATTATTTAATTTTAATTAAAATTTTGAAAATTACTAATCAAAAGTTCGGGAATAAAAAAAAAACAAAAAATTCCCGTATATATTTTTTACCCAAAAATTTTAAAAGCTAAATTCCTTTTTAAAAATTTTCCCTTTACATTTTTTTCCAAAAAAAAACCCCATTTGAAATGGAACCGAAACAAATTTAAAACTCTCGGTTTTCCTGGAAAAAAAGTTAAACAAATTTTGAATTTTTTTAAAATTGGATTGCCAGAAGAATAAAAACCCTAAGCCATTTTTGTATGTGTTAACATATCCTTATTTAAAAGTACAGAGTGAAATTTACTTTGTCTGGGTTCTATTATCTTATCTATTTTATCGATATAATGACTAGTAAGCTATTGACTGTTACTTTAAATAAGGAATAAATTAATATAATTAAAATAAAATAATTTTATGATCGTTTTAGTTGCCTAAATATAAGAAAAAAAATGCTATTAATTTCAGGCTTACGTTTTTGTCATCATTTTAATAATTTCAAATTATCTCGATAGCTATGACCTGACCATGGTATCTTTAGGTTTTGGCCCTTAGCCCGAACCCAAGTCATGACCTCATAAAGTGGGGAAAAAGCTTTTTAAGGTCAAATCTATTTCCCCATTGATTTGGAAGTGTATATTTATTTTTTTGAGGTGCTGAATACGACCCGTGGTCAGTTTGAAAACTGAAATATTTTTATTCAAAACGTTGGGAACTTTTTCTGCTAGTTTAATAATTTCGGATATTGTTTTTTTCAAATAATTTTTTTTGTCATTGATTATTAGAAATTTTAGTTTTTTTTTAAAAAATTACTTTTAATTTTGTAAATTTTGTTACTTTTGGTAATTAGTTATTCTGTTGAATTTTTAAACCAATCGCAAATATATGGGTATCGTTGTTTCCCAAAAATCCCTTTTTTAGTCTTTGGGGAAAATGCCAGTTTACCATTTTCCCCATATAAATTTTTTATAATAAATTTTAAATTATATTTTTATAATTTTAATTTATAATAAATAAATTACAAATTTTTTAAAAATTTTATATAATATCATAAACCTAAAAAAATATTAATATTTTTAATTAAATAAAATATTTTAATTTTTTATTAATTATATAAAATAGCATACCTTTTTCTTATTTATATTTTTATTTAATTTTAAAATATTTAATTTTAATACTTAATATTTTAATATATTTAAAAAATTCTCCTCTTTCCCTCTAATTTAAACTCATAATATATTATCACCTTATTTAATCTTTTTTCCCTTATATATATATATATATATATATATATATATATATATATATATATTTTATATATAATTATATATTATATATATATATATATTTATATATATATATATATATATATATATATATATATATATATATATATCTATATATATATATATATATATATATATATATATCTATATATATAATTATATTAATTTATTTGTTTATCAAGGTCTTGAAAGAGTTCCAAAATGGCCCCTCAGAATTTAAAAATGGGTTTTCGCTAATATCCTACCAAAAATATCTTAAAATTGGAAATTTTTGACTGGGCAAAATAAAATCGCCTTATAATTTAAGCCGCTGTTTCTATATTTTTCAGAAAAATCGATAGTTTTCGAGATAACAGGACCAAAGTCCCACCACAGTCTTAGCTGCCGCTCTACCGCTGAATGCCACATATCTTGTGGGATTCACTTACAAACGGCCCGGATGGGAAGTGTTTTCCATTCTCAGGCAATATGCTTTTTAATCATTTGCACAAGTTCATCCAGTTGGAAAAACCAGTACCTATCATTGCATATGGAGTTTAGGTCCTTTGATTTTCTAGAATATTAAAAAAAAAGCAGTTTTTTCTAATATTACTGACAGTATCTTAATTGTTATTGATATTTTTTGAAAAAAGTGTTATTGTCTTTATTTTTCTTTTATAATGCACATAACAAGTATTTCAATGATCGAATTTCTTCTGCCACATATTTCTTTAGTTTTGATAAAAAATTGTTTCTCATCTTGCCATTTTAGTAAAAACTATAATACATAATATCAGTATGGAATGTTACGGATTTTCTAGACGTACGACTAATACTTTGCTTTGATTTCGAGGTGATCGTCATTTTTGTCAACAAAATTCTTTAATTCATATTTGGTAGATAAGTGGAGCTTATTTTTAGGGACTTTGGGAGACATTTTCTCATAAATCATGAATAAATTTTCTCAACTCAAGCATCAGACTGAGAATTACTACAAGTAGAAAACTACCAGTTTTACTACAGCTTTAGAGTACTTTTGGGTCTTAGTTACTGGACTATATTTCTGTTAAATAGTTATTATCAATTACATTGATCAATTTGTTATGGTTTAAGATATCCATTACAACTGGCATTGTGTGGATTAATTTTCTTCTTTGTGGTTCAAGTAGCTTATAGTACTAACTAAATAATTTAGCGCATTAATCCGTCGTCTTTAAAAAAATAAATGTCCCTGCTCAGAAACACTTATCAAAGTTGTCCTCGCGCATAGTTTCAGCATAAAATACAAGCAGGTCTATTGTAATATAAAGTTATTCAAGAGATAACTTTTCTAACAACCGCATAACACATAAATAAAGTGATTATTTATGCATGTGTACTTTTAGTAGGTAAGGCACGTGACTCTCTATACAGCCCAATGAATAAACGTTCGTATCAGCAGCGATATCGTTAAGCGATTATTTCACCAGTACGGTGTCTGGTCATAGCGGTTCATTGCTATCACCGGCAGGTTCGTCAATCAAACAACGTGGTAAGATTTTATATATTCTGGTATATTCTAAAAGTATTATTATGAAGTACATATAAATCTATTTAAAAAAATAATGTTGAGTATATTTATTCTGCAAAGGTTGGTTGATATCTTTGATAAACAAACAGTTAAAAATAAACAGGACACGATTCAGTTAATGACTTTCCACAGTTGAATATTTATAAACAATTTTAAGTTTAATTTCTCACAAAATATCGGACGACGTTTCAAGCCTGGTTGGGAGATCATCAACTGCATTTACATTAAAATGGACACGCTAATACAAAATTTGAGGCAAAGTTGTATTTACACATTATGTTAACAAATCATAAGACAATACTGTTAAAACTTGTCTATAACACGACCATAAAAATGATCAGTCTAATGGTTTGTTAAATATGTAATTATCTGAGATCTTGGCACAGCAGAAATCTTCATATGAATTGCTGGTTATTCGGAGGTTTAGTTCAGTAAAATAGCACTAAAGCTTAAAGTAGAAAAGCAAGTGTTGCACTTGTGATGCTCACTGGAATTTTATTTGGCGAGTTCTGTTATTAATACATAAACAGCATAAGATTTAAAGGCAGATTAAAAACGTTGTTCCGATAAAAGACAAACAGTTATTTTTCCTGAAGTCATGAGCTGTCTCCACAGTACAGGAACAGCAATGCTTTACACAAACTTCTCCCAAAAATATCCAAGTCAAATAATTACATAACTACTGAAACAATAACGAAAGGCTTTGGTAATAAAACTAGAAAAAAACAATTTTATATCTATAACAAGAGGGTAAACAACAAACCATTTTACTCCTCAATTCCTGACACATCATCAGGGTGATTAGAAGAAAAAACTAATAGAGTTTAAAATTATACTGGTATTAACTATGTTCTTATTGCTCAAACCAAAAAAGACAGGAGATTAAAAATATTCAGGAAGGTATTTTATGTAATAGACCTAAGAGAAAATTTGTGATTTAGTCAAACACAAAAGTAGAATTTGGTTTAAAATGTATTTTCGTAAAAAGTAATTTAAACTATAAACAATAAATGCCTTGCCTAATTCACAAGCATAATAAACAGCTTATTACATTAGTTACAAACAATAAAGTTAGAAAAACTTTCAGTAAATTATCAGAGTTTAAAGTATTTCTACGGACCCCTAATGCTTGGCAATAAGTAAGACATGCACTTAATTATTTTCGTTAACTTGTAATTACTAATAACCTACATTGTAAATATTATGTTTATTCCCTACACTGTATATTATCTAGTAAGGCTCAAGCGAAATAAACAATGTCTAGAATCTAAACTGCATGATAATTGGTAATTGTACCAGGTCCAGCGTCCGCCAAGTATTTCACCTGTCATTTTCAGTGTATTTTCGGTAGTCCACGAAATATACAAATTAGAATAAACTAGTAAAAAATTGAAATATTTTGGTAATTTTAACAGAGCTAGTTATTATTGTGGAATCGATTGTTATAGTTATTTACCTAACAAGTGCGGAAAGTGATACTTTCCGCACGCGACAGCGTTACAAAAACGACGCGGAAGCAGAGTTCAGGTTCTTGTAATGAAACTACAAACTTTGGTTTTACGGTGTTTT
The DNA here is from genome assembly GCA_019359885.1 of Listronotus oregonensis. Taxonomy (NCBI): domain Eukaryota; kingdom Metazoa; phylum Arthropoda; class Insecta; order Coleoptera; family Curculionidae; genus Listronotus; species Listronotus oregonensis. The sequence goes on from JAHBCN010000899.1 coordinate 118,957, forward strand.
AATACAATATTAACCTTTACAAAAAGATACATAACATTCTAGGCTACCAAAAGCAAGCGCTAAAAAATTGACGGGTTCTAAAACTATCAAAAAAAACGACATCACATAAATCATTACTTTTTTACCGAGAGGAGTTATCTAAATACCTAAGTAAGGTAACACAATAAAATAAATTATTTTAAATAGGTTTACAACACCTCCTATTTAAAATAGTCCTTAGTTTTAAAAATGCAGTTTTAAAAAAACTTAATCTTCAAGAGCCAATCAGAAGTCTGCAATCATTTGTTGAGTTGTGTATTCCCGAAACACTAAAATCATTCATACTGATTTTCTCCTTTGAAAAATGATGACGCATCATATTGTTTAATTTTGAATTGATATCTCCGCCATTCATAGCAAGCTTCTGTGCTCCTTGGTTGTCTACATACAACAAAGTTGGTTCTTCTCTTGAGCTGAGTTCACGGCTAAGCCCTCTTAACCATAATGCTTCTTGTGCCGCCATTGCCATTGACATGTACTCCGCCTCTGTCGATTTGACAGTGCTGCAGTGGGCTGCTTCACTACTGTTGGAGATTGGTAGATCATTTTTCGTAAAATCAACTAATACGGATCTTCTATCGAAGAATCGTTGCCCAATCGGCAAAGAAACCATAAACATCTTGGTTTTCTTTAATATACCATCAAATTCTAATTTATGTAACGTACCCTTTTAAGTAACGTGAGTTCGTTTAACTGCGCTGCCCAGTGTGCAGATCCAGGATTGTGGTTAAAACGACTGACACAACTGACTGCATAGCTTTCTATCCCAGGTCTGGATATTTTGGGAGGAAGCGAGCAACAAACTTCCCTACTGCTTCCTGATACGGCTTATTTTCATTATCTCAATTTCTTTTATTCTTCGGTGACTGATCTTTGGTTAACTTTTCTCTGTGGCTAATGGGTGGCCACTGGTTTAGCATCTTCCATATTAAATCTTTTAAGAATCTTCTCTATGTATTCCTTCTGATCAATCATATCTTTTGCCATGGCGGCTGCTGATCTGTCTCGGTACATCGAAAATCAAAATTAATAGTTTACTCTCCCCTATCTTTCATCTTAAAATTCTTCATCAACTGATCTTTTAATTCTTGCTTAACACTTCTGTCATTTGATAAAAGAATCATGTCATCTACGTAAATGCCCAAAATTAACGTTATTTTGTCATTTATCTTGTAGTAGATACAGAATCTGTTTGACTTTGTTTCAATCCAATTTTCTTTAAAAAATTGTCTAGTTTTTTCTGATTCCATACTCGACTGGCTTGCCTTTAATCCGTAGAGGATTTCTTTTAGCTTTATACTTTGTTTGCAATTCTCAAATCCTTTGGAGGTCATATAGACCCTATTCAGTCAAATCTCCTTGTAAAAAAGCAGAAACTGCATCTCCAACTAGTCTGTTTCAAATTAATTTCTGCTAAAGCAGCTATTGTAGTATCTAATAGAGCTATAACACGAACTACTGGTGAATACGTCTCTTCATAGTCAATTCCTTTTTCTGTGCACAGCCCTTTATAACAGTCACAGCTTTATACTGTGTCTCATTTTCTTTTCTTTTTGTTTTAAATACATTTTACTTCTTAATGCTGTACTTTACGGAGGAAGGTCTACAAACTCCCACCATTCTCTATCAGCGCATCATACTCATTTTTCATGGCTTTTCTCCAATGTTCTTTGTCCGGCCTACTAGAGCTTCAGAAACTTCCAATGGATCTCCTTGTGCCTTTAGAACAGCAGTGCATAAATATGATCCTTCAGTGCACTAGGTACTTTTCTATCTCTTTGAGGTCTTTCAACAGGAACAGGAGGACCAGGGTCAGCGCCTGGTTCAAAATCTGAGTCGTCACCCAATATTTTATTACCAGGTCCTGGGCTCCACATCTGGTCACGACATATTCTTCGCTGTCATCACTTGACCTGTTGCTAGTTTCTTCACTAGATATACTATGATCTTCATATTCTTTCCTATCTGGTCATCTTCTGCTGCGTTGTTACTGTTAGGAAAATAAAAAAATCTAGAAGCCTCTTTTCGACTTTATTTTTTAAAAGCGTGCTTGCCTTTTTCTTGACTCTTACAAGGAAACTTCATCGCCAGAATCCTTAAACTTCATATTCTTCTTAACATTCTTAAAAGCCCTGAAGCGCCTTGGATTCTATTTTTGTAGCCAACAAAAATACATGGAATTGCTTTCAGATTCAATTTTTCGGTTCTGGCTAGATAGCATAGGCTTTACAACCAAATATTCTTGCATATGACCAGAGTGGGTTTTCTTCCAGTCCACATTTCAAATGGTGTATTCTTCACGCATCGACTTGGTGACGGTTAAGCGAATGATAGATCCATAGCTAACAGTTCTACCCAAAAAACATTGGCAACCACTGCTTCCAGTAGTAAACAACGAGCCTTTCCATGATAGATCCGGTTAAAGTCTTTCGGCTTTCGCATTTGCTCTGGAGTATATGTAAGAGGTGTAGTGAGCTGATGTTCTATGCCTGCAGACTGTAAAATCTTTTTCAGTTGGCTGTTTACATACTACCCTCCATTATCAGTTCTAAAAGTCTGATTTTTGTCTGTTTGATTTTCAGCGAAACTTTTGAAAATTTTAAAAGTCAGCTAAGTGACACAAAGTTATTTTCAAAAATAAACAAAGAGCATATTGATATAATCATCAAGTAAGTAAAACATACTTTGAGCCAACAAGGGAATTCTTTATGGTCCTATTGAAATCGGAATGTACCAGCTCAATGGTCTTGATGTCTCGGTCTCACTGTCCTTAAATGGTAATCTGTGTATTTTTCCATATTTACATATGTACAAATAAAGTCAGGATCAAACTTATCGTGAGTACATTCCATTAGCTGATGCACCAGACATTAATACTTGCAGCATTGACGTGAGCAAGTCGTCGGTGCCATAAGCTACAATGTCTTTCTTTGGATTCGAATAAAAAGATTTTTGCTGTGGAACGATCTAACTTGAATAAGTGTGTCAAAAGTGGCTGAAACTATGAGTTCGTTACAAGAATTAAAAATATTTGCACCTTTTGAGTCAAATATGACTGTATTGCCCTTCTTAACAATTTGGCTAACTGGGGAGGCATAAATTCAGCACCCAAAAAGCCCAGGAACATAATAAATATCTGATATTATTTAAATATTTCCTCTTACCTTGACAGGTGAGATTTTTATATCACCAATAGACTGAGTTGTGCATCTCTTCATTATTTGCAGTGGTAATTGACAACTTGGCTGAGACTCTCTGGTCAAACATGTCTCTATTTGGTGTCATATGTGCTTCTGACTTTTAAGAATCGAGACTCTATAGACTTTTCTTGAACTACTTAGACGGAAAAAGCTGAGTACAAGCCTGCATCCTTGTTCTTCTTATCTTTGTCTTTCTTCTGATTACAGTTGAGCAAAATGTCCATATTTATTAGGTTAAAACACCTAGATTGCCCTTTGATGAGGTCTGTCTTTTTCTTCACAGTTAATACTGAGAAAAATGTCCTTTCTGTTTTCTTTGAAATAACTCGATTTGCTTGAACCATACATTGCAACTGAATTTTTATCGGATCCCTTGACAAGAGACACATCTTGCATTAACTTTATCTTTATTAAAGTCACACCATAAACATGCTTTGCCAGAGCTTTCTATTCCCCGTCATAGGCTGGTAAATATCTGGTAGGCCAGCTAACATAATAGTACTATCCACTCATCGCTTACAGTCAATCCTAAAGCAGACAATTTGGTCGCTGTCGTGATAAAATCTTATTTACATATTCTTCTACCAAGATCACAAGATTCCAGAGTTGTAGTAAATTAAAATACGTAAAGTCCAACACGCCGCGTCAACCCCAGAGTCTTTAAAACGCTTTTGTGAATTGTCCACTTCTTTGGCCGTTTTTTGATGCGGCGCATGAACGTAGTGCATCGGATCAACGAAAGTATTATTTTAGACGTGCTTTTGTAATATTTTGGTAATCAGTCTGTCCATTACCTTCTACCCTTTTAAAGTTCCTCATGTTCGGTCGTCTGCACTGCGAATTTCCACGTATCGAAATTTTTCGCGTCCTTTCAAGTTCGATCGGCGGTAACTGATTCATTGTCAGACTATTTCGGCAGGCTGCACAAAAACTCAATGTCCTGCGGGTCTTTAAACGTGCCTGGGCCCATAACCTCTTAATGAAACTATAAACTTTGGTTTACGGTGTTTTAATACAATAAACTTCTTTAAAGATACACTTAACATTGTGCAAAAAGCAACATAAAAAAATTGACGGGTTCTAAAAACTATCAAAAAGCGACATCACGATCATTACTTTTACCGGTGTCTAAAATACCTAAGTAAAGGTAACACTGTAAAATAAATTATTTTAAATGATTTACAACACGGGTAAGCCGTCAAGAAATTGAAGAACACCTCAGCGTGTTAGGTACAACATTTTTTTCTACGAGTGTGTGGAAAAGTCAATAATAATATTAAAGATAATATTTATTTTTACCATTACTGGCTTATTAATATTAACATTAATCGTAAAAGAACAGTTGGTAGCATTTTACCGATGAATCGCAGAGCAAGTTGTGGGTTGCGGAGTTGGAGATTGCCGTTGGGAGTTCACCGTTGAACCGATCGGCGTCAGACCTGGTAGCTCAGGGAACACGACTGTTACTTCACTAGAAAGAATGACTGCAATATCAGGCCTTGGAAGGTGCGTTTTTGTGTTCAAAGGTAGATGAATTTTGGGATAATATTTTGTTTGATAAGTCCTTCTTGAAACTTGTGACTTTCTAGGTAGCCTTCTGCAACAGATGATGACTTCCAACACTCCAAGTCTTTTAATATTCGTTATGCCTTCACCAGAGTGCTTCTTTGTTGCCAGCTGAGGAACGGCGAAAGCTATGTCCCGTGTAAAGTTCTGGGTTTGGAAGACGTAAATGGCTTGGCTATTTCAGAGGGCATCTTTGCAAAAGTATTTATTCCTATGCACTGCCAGTACAAGCCAATTTTTTGTAATTAAAATCTTACAGCAGTGTTTCAGACTTTTACTCAATAAACTGGAATACTTTCACCAAAGCTAGATATTTTCCATTTTCAATTTCCTCAAAAATAATAAAAGCTTCGGCTAGAATGGTTTTTAGAGTCTGGAATATTTACAATTAAAAAGATTCCATATCGTCAATATCATCAATGAATTTTTTCATCAATTCTTCTCGACGACACGCACCAGCTGGTCCAAGAAATTGTAGCTACCTTCATCGCTAGATAGACATCATTAGAGAATCATTAATAAATTTTTACTATTTTCATCTTTCGAGAAAATTTTGGCCTTCTTGGGTCTAAATCCCACATTTTGTTTCTTCTAAATGGTGCTAACTTTGAAATATTTGCTTAAATCCATGTTTTTTCGATCTTAATGACACTTTTTAACATGGAATGCTTGACCATAAGGTATTGGGTTTACACATGTTTTGCAAAGTTCCGCGAAATATGCCGCCAAAAACTTCTAACTCATACTTTTTGGTTTTCTCGCCACACCAGCTGTAAATGCTGTATATTTTTACTTTCTCATGCCTGTGCCTCGACTTGGACAGCAACAAACAATCGGCTGCTTTAAGATGGATTCAGGTACGTCCTCGTCCAGAAGACTCCATGAGGAAACGTATTATTTAAAATCGACGATACGGTCAAGACACTTTTAATTATCGATGACTTTTGTGGCTTTTAGTCTTTTATAATATGGACACCAGCACAGGTCAAAACTAAAATCTGACAAAGCAAGTTTAATATATACCAGGCTGTTTGAAACATGTTTTAAAACAATAATATTAATTTTTTATGAATATTTCGTTGGAGTTTTCTCACTTTGGCACAAATAAAAGAATACTAATGCCAATAATATAAAGAATTAATAGCTAAGTCAAACTTCAGAATTAAAAACATTTTAAGTACCTGTTTAAAGTGGGAATTTTGCAAGGGGTTTGCTTTTCCATACAAGTGCGGGAAAAATTCATCTTCACTCAGTCTGGAAAAGTGACACTGCCTAAACACAATTTGCATTTGCGGAAAAGTGCTGCTTTTTCACCTTTAGTAGAAAAAATATTTTATACAAATTTGGAATCTCTTTAAGATTGTTATATTACTAAGAAATGAGTACCCAATTAAATTTGATTTAATTTAAAAATAATCATAATAAAAATGGATGTATAAAGAAAGGAACTAAATAAGAAACAGTTAAATTTTAAAACATAAATTGTAATTCAAAAATATATTTAAATAGAAATAATATTTTCTATAGAGTAAACCTATAACGTGAGTCATGTGTATGTCAGATATGCACAGGGTAAGGACGGACTAGCTAGACACCCAGTAATAGCAATTGTTTTTAACTGTTTGATAATTCTAGCAATATTATTTTTGAATAACTACATCCAGCAAACTAAAAAAGGTATTCTTGATTGACATCGATAAAATCAACTGTTAACAAAATAAAATTTTATGGTTAGTAATTTTTACATTATACAAGATTGTTTTTTTAATTATACGTCATTATTTAGGAAATCAATTTTTTGAGTCCATTTTAAGAAGAAAACATCATATAAACATCATGTCCGAACCGTCTTAACTTTTTGAGTTAAGGTTGGTAAAATATTCAAAAATAAATCATTTAATGTTAATATCTGTAATGCCACTTTAGATTTTTAATGAAATTTGGCATAAATGTATTGCTATGAATTAAGAAGCATTTTTACTGTACCGTTATTTTTATTTCCACCAGTGGCGTTTCATTGCAAATTTTGACCCTGCCTATTTTGCTTAAACAAAAAAATAGCATTTACACTAGAAAAAATTCTTCTTGATACATAGTATATGCAAATTCAAATATAAAGTGATATTCTAATTTTAATAATAAATTATTTTAAATTTTAAAATTACCACACCAATCTCAAAGTTAGGACGTTAGTTTTATCGTTTCAACTCAAACAGACCCAAAAATTGCCTCGTTAAATATTGACCATTGCAACTAGAAAACACCCTGTATAATGTAAAAAAATTCAAGCATAATATTTTTATTTCTCGTAAACGGTCAGTTTATGATATCATGTCAAAATTACCTGGGATTTTAAAGGCTAAAAACTATCAAAAATAATATTATTGATCATTATCTGCAGGTGTAAGTAAATATTGCTGTTGAAGTCCATCCTACAACTAAATGACCAAATATGATTTAATGGTTATTTTAAGAGAGGCTTTCTAAGTAAAATCATCAAAATAAAAAGAAATAATAAATTAGCCTAAGTATTGCAGTTATTTTAAAAAAGACGATTTCCCAGGGTCTTTCGTTGTACCTGTCTCCGTAGGAAGGCTCGTAGGAAAAAAGTTTATGGGACTTGTAATAAATATTTTTGGCTTTTCTATTAGATTTTTGAGAGAATGCCCACATATTCTAGGGAAACCCTACATATATATCTTTATATATATATATATATCTCTACTACTATATATATATATACTATATATACTCTCTATATATATATATATATATATATATATATATACATATTCAATTCAAAAAACGCTTTATCTCAATTTGCCCTGTTTAGTGATATTCATCGTTTCCACGCCGACTCTTCAGTTCATAGTCAGTTTATTTAAATTCGCATATCCACACGTAATGAGTAGTATATAGTATATCTCATCCAGGAAAGCACATACCTATTTACAGCTGGTTACCCATATGTTGTCACCTGAATCTTATGTAAGAAAAGCAAACATCTATAAATCCTCAGGGGTCCTTATTTTAGACTAAACAAGCTTTTATTTATAGTTTAAAATTTAAAAATAGTAACATGAAGATACTTTCTAATAATGTACAGTTATAGTTAAAATAAATAAACTAGGAAAGAAAGAGAAAGTTAAACAAACAATAAACATAAAAAAACCATAGAAGTGTCCCTTTGCTGTCTTTTCGTCATTCAACTGAAGGTCAATAGAATTTTCTCAAAATAACCCACACTGTAGACTATATACAGGGTGTCACAGAATATCGTAAGTGATCTCTTGGAATCTAATAGTAAACCCTAAAAATATTATGACAAGTTCCATAAACTTTTTACTATGAGCCTCCCCTACGGAGTGCAGCTATAACGAACGCCCCTGAAAATCGTTTTGTTTAAATAACGTTTTAAATCAAGGCGTAATTTAATATTTTTAATATGATGGTTACTAGATAAGTCTTCTTAAAATGAACCTATTAAATCATATTTAACTAGTCAGGGACGGACTAAACTCTCGAACTTTAATAACAACTATTTTCAAACCACCCTATTTAATAAAGGCTCAACGATATCACATTTTTTGATGTATACCTTAAACTAAAAAAGGTATTCTTGATTTACATCGATAAAATTAACTCTTTACAGAAATAAAATATTATGTTTAATAATTTTTTTGCGTTATACAGGGTGTTTTCTAACTGTACGTCAATATTTTTAAAGGCAATTTTGGTCCATTTTAAAAAGAAAACTCTTATGAACGTATATACTAAACGTCTTAACTTTTGGAGATTACAGGTTGGTAGAATTTTTTAAAATAATAATTTATTATTAATATCTGTAATACCAGCTGAATATTTTGCAATAAATTGGCATACATATATACTATGTATTAAGATGCATTTTTAGTGTGCCACATTTTTTTATTTGTCAAAATAGGCAGGGTCAATTCTGTACAGGCACTACTGGTGGAAATAACAAAAAATGTGGTACATAAAAAAGGCTACTGTTATGTGCATTTACCTGAAATTTCAATAAGTATCTAAGATGTTATTACATATGTTATATTACGTAATAATAAATAATTTATTTTTAAAATTTTATCTTCTATTGTATCACAAAGATGAACCTTTAGAACATAGTTCTCTCAATTTTTTCAATGGACCCAAATCAACTTTCTCCAAATATTGACGTACAGTTGAAAAGCATCTAATATATGTAAAAAATTACCAACCATGTTTTATTCTCGTGGACGTGTTTTATCGATGTCAATATCTTTTTCATTTCAGGTTAACTATCAAAAATACTGTTGAGCGCTTTATCCTTTGAGGTAAAAAATTGCTATTATTGTGTCTGGCTAGTCCACCTAACTAAATGAGTAAAATATGATTTAATGGTTTCAATTTAAGGAGACTTATCTAGTAATCATCATATTCAAAAAAATAAATTACAAATAATGTATTACAAGTTATTTAAAAATTTAACGTTTCAAGGAGCGTCCATTATATTACCTGTATCTCCGTAGAAAAGGCTCGTAGAGAAAAGTTTATGGAACTTACGTAATATTTTAGGTTTTCTATTCGTTCAGTTGCCCATTCTCCGGACACCCTGCATCTATGCAAGCCAGTGAACTCTATGTCTGATTACAGAAATAAAATTATTATCAAGAAACAAGTAAAATAATAAAAAAAAAAAAATTAAATACTTAGATTTTTTAAAATGACGCCAGTCTTTAAATACCGAAGAACTGAAAATATAATGTTACTTATTATGACTTATTATTTTCGGCACGGCTAATCACATTGGCGAAACCTAGATCACAGCCTAGATAATGAGCGTCAATTCGTTCTGCCATATCATTTTCCACTAAAATTTGTGCTGTTGTCAGTTTTTGCAGCGATATCTATGGCTGTAAATTTTTAATATCGAAGTGATAATAAATAACTGACTCATTGGATTTTTCCATTTTACAAAAAGCGATACTGAACCTACCTCACAGGAAAAAGTCCCGTGAAGGTTCCCACCGGGCAAGTGAAATGTGTGCATATATACGCAGCGACTATTAAATTTCTTAGAAGTTGTTTAGGGCCTGCACATGTGGTTTCTTTTAGGCATGTAAAATAAAAATGGCCCTAGGAAAGGAATATCATTAAAACGTGTCTGTTAATTTTTTTTTTTTTTTTTTTTTTTTTTAGATGAAGAAAAACAAGGCATGCTGAGTGTATAAGGCATTTTTACTTTACCGATTATTCTACCACATATGCATAATGCTCTATTAAATGTCTTATTGTATCAAAATCGTATAATTTTTCAATTGGTTTGTTTGATTTAGTTATTTTAAAAACCATTGTCTTTTTCTTTATATGGTCCCGGTCTCTGGTTTGCTCTATTAAAACAAAAGGTGTAAACTGAATAAAACTTGATTTCAAAAGTGTTAGTATACCGGGTGTCAAGCAGAAATGACACTGCAGTTATCTCGAAGAAATCAACATCGCGGCGTTAGGGAAAAAATATTTTTGGTAAAGTGGTCAAAAATAGCTGGAGGTATTTTCAAGTTTCTGAAATGGCCGCTAGGGGAACGTAAATGCAATCTTGAATCAAAGTGATCATTTCTGTATTTTGCTATATTCAACAACAAAAATCTCTATCTTTAAGTCAAGAATAATTTTAAACCCTTTTGTTCGACGATTTTTGCTACTCTCACTTAAAATAAGTGTGTTGAAGGTATTTGAGGTTTCCATCAAAAAACACTCTGTATCTTCAAAACGGCTAAACCGATTTTAAGAAGCTTAGGCTAGTTGACAAGAGCTATAAATGTTATAATATTTGAAGTTTTTGTTTTACATGTCATATGAGAAGACTTGCGATATTCCGACGAAATGGTTAATTACTCTCAAAAAAATTAAATGCATTGGTATACTTTTTCTTTTTAAAAAATAGCTAAATAATACCTAAACAAGCTCACTGAAAACCGTATCTCAGTATCTTGTTCACTTCCTAAAGTTAGGCCAAAGAGAAAATTTTTAAAACGTCAATATCACCACTAAACTTTAAGCTAAAGAAGTATTATATGACATAAAATTGCATCTTTACGAAAAACCTTTAATTTAAGGCAATATAATATTTTCATCTAATACAATACTTTACGAGTTATAATGAAAAAATCGATTTTTCAGTTTTAAAAGGTATACCCAAGAATTCGCTTTTTGATTATAACTCGTAAGTACTGCATTTAGATAAAGTTATTTCCTAAATTAGAGGCTTTGTAAAATACACAATTTATGTTTTATAACTTTTGGTTTTTATGGTTTTTGATATATGACTTATAAATTTCTTTGGTCTACATAAGGAAAGGAAAAGATCTCGATGCGTTTTCAAAACTTTTAAGGGGAAATTTGCTACAATAAAGAAAATTATAAATTTAAGAAAATTAAAACCCCCGAAATTGAAAAAACAAGGCCCTAAATTTTCCAAAATTTAAATTTTTTTTAGATAAAGCCTAAGAATAGCTTTTTTAAAAAAAAAGCCCCAAGGAATCGTCTAAAGTTCGGAAGTTAAAAAATTTATGTGTAACGAGGCTTTGAATACCCCCTACACCAGAGATAGCAAAATTGTCAAAAAAGGTTAGATCCTCGACTTTAAAGATCAGTTTTTTTTTTTAAATAAAAAAGCAAAATTACAGAACATCCTTTGGTCAGGTGCAGTTACCAACGGCGACGATAATTAAATATTTCTCTTGACCACTTTACTCAAAAATTTTCCCCAACGTTGATAAAAATTCCTGAGGTGCGCTCTATTGGCAGAAAAGGTTCTGATGGTTTAAGTAAATGGGTTTTAGCCACGTTGAAAATCCTACAGGAAAAAGGTAGATTCCGGGGTTTAATGGTAACACAGTTTATTTGAACTGTTGTCAAACGTAACGACAAATCGATAACTTTTTCTTTATTTAAAACGTTTATGTACCCTCATAATTAAAAAATTTGGGAGAAATCCGGAAAGAAAATCAAAAAAGAATCAAAAAATCTGAAAAATCAAAACTTTTTACGTATTTGGGTTTTGGTAGTCCGCTACTTTGTAACAGTCCCATTAACGTATTTAAATAAAGCATAAGCAATTAATTTTATTTAACCATGTCTAATAATATTGTTACTACAATTTAAACCCAAAAATGCAAAAAAAGGTTGACGTTCACTTTTTTTATTTTTGACGACATTGGTTATTTTATTAAAATACCAATTTTCATAAAAATTCCAAAAGAAGAATAATACAGGGTCCGGAAAAAGACCTTCCACATTTTAATTATTAATAAAAACGAAACTATTCTATTTAGATTTTATTTTTAAACTAAAAATGTATTATGCCATTTGTTTTTATTAGGTTTTGAAATTAAAACCCAAGTAGCACCGTTTTTTCGATACAAATTAAAACAGATTTTTAAATTTTCCCATCACTAAAGCAAGATTTAAGGGGCGTATTCCTGTAATTTTTTTGGCGTATTGCTGTAATTCGTTAATGGTTCGGAATGATGTTGAAAAACCTTAGTAACCTTGAAAAATCGCATGGGCAAGATCAGATGAACGCGCAGGCCCCAACATCTCCACGTAAAAAAACTCCTGGGAAAAATTTCCCTTAAAACGTCAATTGTCCTTCTTTGGGGGAGCCGCAGCCCCATCTGTTGAAACCACACATCGGGGTGGTGAAGTTCCCAGTTAAAGATTCAACAGCACACCAAATGGCACACGTGGGCTGTGAAGTGGGGGTTCAATGGAGCTGCCGCCCCCTTTTTGTTGCTCAAAAGAACTTCTTCTTGTTCCCCCAGCCAGACAAATGGAAATGGAAACTTCGTCGCTCGTTTTTAAAAAAGCATTGGTGAGATGTTTTGAAGAATATCGTTGGAACATGCCTGTGATTTTCCAGTCCCGTTCACGATCATCATTTTGTATGGACAGAACTTTAGATCGGGCGGCCTGTAAATTCTTCTCACGGAAGGAATGAAAAAGCAAAACAGAGGCATGTTTAACAGCTAAACGGCTAGGGGGATCCCTTGAACTGCTTCTCTTAAAAGCTGCAAAATTTTCAGGTGTTCGAAACTTCTGGGTCTACCAGTTGATTTTCTTTTAAAGGGCCTTTTAACCCCTTGCTCTAAATTTAAAACCCCTCAGTATTGTTTTGCGATCTGAAAATGGGCTGTCTAAAAGCGTGGTAGTACGAAAAATTCTTTCGTCTTCACAAATTCGTTACTTTTTATAAATGTTTCGATAACGAGCACGATGTCACCGTCATTCATATTAACAAATGAAATGGATGGCGCCCGGGGACAAAGAATAGTAGGTCACCAGCGATCCAAAATGGTTCCTTTGCTCAATGACGTAGCAATGTGACTTCTTCAAAATTAAATAGAAAGCATGCAATCTTTGTGAATTTTTGCCATTTAAAATATTAGGTTATTTTAAAGATAATAAATTTAAAAAATTATCTTAGACTTCAACTAGTTTTGAATCCGAACTCCAAAAAAAGTAAACGCTAAACAAATTGATAAAATACACATAAACATACGGCTTCAACTTAATTTAAAACAAATTTTGGCAAGAAGCGGTAACGTAGTAAGCTGTTATGACGTCAGAAGTGATTTCAAGTGTCAAATTAAAATAATGGATTTGCGGCTTTTCCATTGTTTTGGGGTTTTTGATATTTTTTTATTTTTCGACTATTTTTGCAAATTTTTCGATTTAATTGTTTAAATTTTCCCAATGAATGAATGGGGACAATTATATTTTAAAAAAAAGAGGAAAGATTTTTCTTGTTGACTTTAAACAACTAATACTTTTTAAAGAAAAGTTTTGGGTTTTTTTCTTATTTTTTTACTTATTGACTTTTTTAAAGTCTTCATTTGGATTTAAACTTAAAAGCGTATTAAACGATTAATAGGTAAATTTACACACTTTCATAAACCGTTTCGTTTTTGCGAGAATAAAAGGGTTAAAATGATGGGGGAAAAAACTCATCAAAAGTAGTTTAAAACGGGATTGCGAAAAAAAAATTTTTGTCACATTACTACGTAATACTTTCTATCACGTGACAAGGCACGCAAGATCCACCTTTTTCTTTTTGGGCCCTGGCGCGCGAGCTACCCGTTGACTACCAAATTTTTCTTCAGTTATGCAAAATGTGGGAGATCGTTTTAACGAATCTTGTATATTGTATATTTTTTTTAAAAATATCACAAATAATCTTAAAAAAATTTTAAAATATCTATAGTTTCGTATCGCAAGCTGAAATAATTATAATTTTATTTTTTTTTTTATCTTTTTAACTTTTATTTTAGAAAACAGTTACTTAAACGTCTCAGATCAACTCTTTTTTCCTTTCTCCTTAAGAAATAAACTTTCCTTTCCCCAAACTCCCTTTTTCTTAAAGATCTGGATCTCTAGACTCGGAACTACAACCTTCCCCCTTTAAAGCTACCAAATTTTTTCCCGTGTTAACTACATTTTACTTTCTTAATATTGGGGTGTTCCCAGTACAAAAAAGGCCCTTTCTGGACGTCTCAAGATTTCTTCAGCATAAGGACTAAATTATGTTTTTTGGTACTTGTTATTTTTTAAACCCAATCTCATGGGTAAATTTGGTATCTTAAAAAAAAATGGAATAAGGTCTTTAAAGTCTAAATTTCTTTAAAAAAACCAAAAAATCACTGAAATTAAATTTTCTTGGCCTAATAACCCATCATAAAATAATAAAACTTATAACATTAATTATTTAATGATCAAATAATTAAAAAGGAGGGTTATAACTTTTTTTAAAATAGTTCAACAGGCTTACCAAATAAAATTTTTTAGGGGGCAAAGTTGAATTATAAAGTACAAAGGTTTTTAATATAATTTAGCACACAATTTAAAGTTAAAAAAAAGCAAATAAAAGCTTCATAAAAAAGATCTTACAAAACTTTAAAAGGCTAATACCATTAGATATTTTTAAAAACAACATCTCTTTATTATACAATGTACTGGTTTTTTACCTAAAGGAGAAGATATTTTCAAAATTCTATAAACAAAAATCAAATGGTAATGGAATAGAAATTTCTGTATCGTACAGAAAATTTTAACTACAATTAGAAACTTGGAATATTTATTTTTTACAATAAATAAAGGACAAGTTTAAAATCCCTTCAGTTTCCCTTTTGGCGTAATTCTTGGGGGCTTTGAGTGCTGGGGCGAAAAAAATTATCAATATAAACAGGTGGAAAAGAAAATGGCTTGGCTGCCCTAAATCCCATCAAAATATGCGAATTGGAGATTTTTTTTTAGACAAAAAATGAAGATCGCCTCGCAGTTTACAAAAATGGTTCCTATAATAATTTTTTTCGAAAAATCAAGATAACGGGACCCAAAAGTCACCTTATTTTAGCTGCCGCTCTACCGCTAGCGTGCCGCTATCTTCATGAATTCACTCGGATTGGATTACTCGGGCAATAATGTACATTTTTTAATCATTCAAAGTTCATTGAAATGGAAAAACCCGAACCTACCTTTGCATATGAGTTTGGGTCCATTCTGATTTTCTAGAATATTAAAGCGAAAATTTTTTCACAATATTTTAAAGTATTCCTTTTAAAAATTAATATTTTTTATGGTTTTTTACTTTTTTTTTTATAATCAGACCTAGTAAATATTCAATGATCCCAGAAAATTTCCTTCACCATCTTTCTTGCGTTTGGGTAAAAAAAATTTTTTTTATCTGCATTTTTAACCGTTTAAATCAAATATATCAAATGTGAAATGTTATGGTTTTTATGATGACCGATTTAGCGAAAAAAAAATGATTTTTTTAAATGTTATGGTTTTTACAACATCAAAATCTTGGACTTAAATTGTCTTTATTTGTTAAATACACAACGTTTCGGTTGTGATGCCCTCTCCAACCGTTTTAAAGGGTAACTAAAACTATTCTTAAAAGCCACGACCTTATATACTATCCGTTTTTTCGAAGCGAGACTTTTCACGTTCAGCAACGACAGCCGAATTTTTTGAAAGACTTTTAGGTTTCCTTAATTCATTTTTTTTTTGTTCAATTATTACAGTTCTGTAATTTTCTTTTCTAGTTGGTTTTATTATGAACAATTTTGTTCGACCATTGTATGCGGGTTTTTTGACCATGCTTTTTCGGCAATCCCCAATTTCGATGTTTTATCGTTCGTATTTTTTTTTTTTTGTTCTTTAACTCTAATTTTAAAGGGGGTCTTTGTTTGCCCGAGTACCCCTACCACATTATAAATTTGAAAATACAGGGCATTTTGAAACATTGTTGTCCGGTCGTCTTAAAAATATTTCAGAGTGGTGGGATTTAACATTGTTTTAATATTATACCTATTCTTTTTCTGGATATTTTCTGGATTTCTTTAATATAGTGAATAGTCATAAATAATTGGTCCTGTGAAGTCTTATTTGAATTAGAGTTTCCGACCCCAAAAAAAAACCTTGGGGAAAGATCTGGCCATCGAGGAGGCGATACCTTTTTTTTTTTCATTAATAATAATTTGATTTAAAGATAACTCAATTATTAGAAATTTGTTAAAGGCAAGTTTATTAAAAGCCTTACGTTAAAAAGGCAATTTAATAAATAAAAAAAACCCTCCAGGAGGTGGAGTTTGGTTGGTTAGAAAACGGTTTAATACCTTGGTCAGCCATTTAGTACAAAAATATTTACTTTAAAATAGTTTTAAAGCAAAAATCATATAAATTTAAACATAAAAAATTTGTATTTTTTTCTTGTCAGTTTTATTCATATACCAAAACCCATTAGTCTAAATCTGAATTAGGGACGACCTTTAGTCATCTGTCAACCGCATAAAAATTACTTTTTATTAAATATATGTAATCAAAACGAACTTTTTCATCGTCTGTGAAATGAGATATTAACAATCAAATTTTGCATAATTAACATTGTCGATATCTGTCATATCAGATTTAGGTCTTTTTCGAATAAATACCTAGAACAGTGAGCAAAAAAGTTTTATTCATTTATGTAAAATTTGACCTAAAACCCCAAAGTACTATTATACTGCTAACCTATTCATAAAAATTATATTTTTTACAAATTAAGCTCCACAATGCCCGATTTTTTTTAACGGGCCCCTTGCTTTTTGCGACATGTCGGACTGAAATTACATCGTAATTACATAATTCAGCCTGCCACTGAACGATCATGTACGACTGTGCGGGGTGCGAATACGATTGACTTACAAACTTTGAATGCCAACATCTCTCCTACCCAAACGGCGTTCAATGCGTTCGTCTAAGGAAAAATGGATGAAAACGTCATGCACGCTTCGCAATTCGCGAAATTCGACTCTTAACAATGAGCCGTGCACGGCCAACATCGATTGTCCATGGCGAAAAATTTGAGGGTTTTAAAATCGTTAGTTGGGGGTTCGTTGTGGTTAATACAGCACCGCCAAAACTGGAAATTTTGTTATACCGAACACCGAACACAGTGCTAAAATACCAAACGGTTCGGTAGAATACCGTACACCTGGCAAGCTTGGTCATATATGAAAGCCATTTCGGAATATCATGAAAACAGTTTTTACGATATTTTTCAAAAACTAATGCCATATAAATCAGAGTATTAGAAAATTTTAAAAAATACTCTGAAATTTTTGACCGTTTTGTTAAAAAAAATATTGATTTTTAAAAATTTACTAGGTCTATTTGTTATTAAGTTTTTTTTTTTTTAAATTTTATTATTTTTTTACGAAAATCCCCTCTTAGGGAAAGGTAAATTTTTAGAACTAGGTTTCCAAAGTGTAAAATATAGCTGAATAACGAACAGACCTCATGTGTTGTGTTTATGGTCTCCCACAAAATAATATTATTAAGCATTAGAACCTAACTTTTTGGAGGGGCAAGCGTATTCGATCTTATATTAAACAGCGCTAAAATTTTAGGGCCCATTCAAAATCTGCATCACAGATTAACTAAAATAAAGGGAAAAAAGTTTTTAATGATTCGTACTAGTACTAGTTCTGGCCCGTTCCACAATCAATTTTTGTTAGAGAGAGAAATAAATAGTATATTTGATAAAAAATAGTTTTCATTCGTTTGACAGTTAGGTGAAGGTCGCCTCTAAATCGGATCGCGTACTATATAGACAACCCTTACCTAATAGGATATTTCCAGGTGCCAAACATAGGTACAATAAATTTAATTAATTGTATTAATAATACAATATCAGTTTATATATAATTAATAATGTATATAAACAAATCGTTTAGAAACGTCTTATTTAAGATGGGCGTAATTAAACAGGAGTCTTTTTGTTTATTATACTTAAAACAAAGGCTCTACAAAAATAAAATTTCAAAGAAGCCCCCTTATTAAAGAGGCTAAACATCAAGCAGTCATGGTATTTGATCTTTTCTTCCTCTTTAAGAAAACAAGGTACAGCATTCATGATTGCCCTCTGACACAAATTTGCTTCCCGTTCTTTAGCCCGATCGTCGGAATTTTAAAATCTCTTTTACGTCCTATACCAGGTGCACTCAAGCTTTTTTCAAAGAAAAGTATTTTAAATGAAGTGAACGTAAGCACAATAAACGTACCGAATAGTATATTTAAGTTGATATTTTTAACCATTTAATACCCTAAGATGAGTAGAAAATCCTTCAATTACTCGATATTTGTTTTTACGAGTCTAATAAAAAAACATAAATCTTTCAAAATATATAAAGAGCTACTGCGTTTTGCATTAACCATGATCTATTAAAAACTTTTCCTTTTTACAAAAAAATATTGGAATTAAAAAAAAAATATTCTCCTTTAAAAGCCGCGTCCTTACCGCAGTCGACACTGTCGATCGACTCTGTCTATCGACATTGTTGATCAACAGGCGACAAAACTGCATCTGTCCACACCAAAGTTGACAAAAAATGTTTGTCGATCAGACGAAAACAACCCTGGGTTACGAAGATGCCCTAATAGTTGCTTATGCCGCATGTTATTATCGCGACTAAAAAAAGAAAAATTGCACACAAAAAAATATTTCTGTTCTTATAGTTTTTGATTTTAGAATTCCATAGATTTGTTTTTAGTTTGTATGCTTCAATAAAGGCTATGACTTTACCTTGTTTCCATTTCATTCCTCCAACGAAAACACACAGGCTAAGATGTCAACAGGGCAAGACGTCGCTGAGCTTTCGGTTGTCAGGTCGAACGTCGAAAACACGTCCACACACTAAAGTCGATCGACTGCTCTTTCATAATTTTCCTACAAGCGATGGAAAACAAATCGAAAGTACACCCAAGTCGACAATGTTGATAGACAGGGTCGATTGACAGTGTCGACTCGTTGAGGACGCAGCTTAAACAAAACAAATTTTTTCTCCCGCAATGCAACTTAAGCGCATTCTCACAGTTCAAATTTTCACACGTTAATCAGATTTGGTGAATAACGAAAAGGGAAAATAAAAGTTGTAAGTGATAAGTTTCATTGAAATCGTTTAAGTTTTGTTGACCAAATTTATCTCTTACAGTTATATTTGCATTCGATTTTGTTAATCCTTTCAACGAAATAATAACAATCAAAACTGAGAAATGTCTGGAGTTTAGACGCATTTTACGTTTCATGTTTAGATAGATCAAATTAGTGAATTCGACGATAATCGAATAAAAAATATATAATGAGTCATTCCATTTAATCGTTTAAGTTTTGTTGATGAGACTTATGTCTTAGCAGTTATTTTTATTCGATTTTCGTTGATCCACTAAAGCTGATCCATAAAAATCGAACCGTGAGAATGAATGCGGCTTTAGACGCATTTTCACGGTTCTATTTTAGTTGATTACTTTTAGTGGATTAACGAAAATCGAATGGAAATAACTGTTAGTAGATAAGTTTTAATTTTAATCGTTTAAGTTTATCAAACTTATGTCTTAGCAGTTATTTTCATTCGATTTTCGTTGATCCGCTAAAGTTGATCAACTAAAATCGAACCGTGAGACTGAATGCGGCTTTAGACGCATTTTCACGGTTCTATTTTAGTTGATCAACTTGAGTGAATCCACTAAAATTGGTCAAGTTTTTGGTCCACACATTTGAGGCAAAATTAAGGAAACAAGTTTACAGATTCAGGAACTAAGAAAAGGTATGTTGAGATGGGTTCGACATCACAAAAATGTTGTTTCTGGATACGCGATTGGATCAAAACTTTTTCAAAAGAACTTGCTAAGGAGGATAAAAAGGATATAAAAATCACTTAAAAATGTCTTAAAAAATACTAGATTGGCTTATAGAGCGTTCAGTAAATAAATGAATCACATAGATTTGACCTGTTTTTTATTTTTTAAGTTCTCTTGACGAGCCCCGGGACGAGACTTCCACGTCGTCGTGTCATGATAGAGTTTAATTTCAATTTTATTGCTGGTTGAAGTTGTAAAGCACATTAAGGGAGTCACCTCGTGTAACTCAACTATGTGACCCAAAGAAGATTCATATGAGAAGAATATTTGGGGCGATCATTTATTTTTTGTTTATAAAACTCTGTGTTTTATCATTTCATAATCGACGAAGGAAAGATAAACAAAGCTGCAAGGAAGCTATAAATGAATGTTTGGTCAAAAATCATCTTAAAATATTTTTTTAGTCGTTTACGTTTAGTTCGTTTTAGTTCGCTTATGTTTTTTTTTTCTCAGTTAAAATTTAAAATTGACTTTTATTATGCGTTTTATAATAAACCGTTTATGTATAAAAAACAAAAATATTAAACATTGACAACGTAGCGCAAGAAATACAATACGAATACACTTTCATACTTAATGCGCTACCCATCCACTGCCACAAGAAAAATCAGTTGGCAGCTGGAAAAAGCAAGAACGAACAGCGAGAGAACGGCAAGGCACGTTTATGACGCGGTCGCTCCGGTCGCTATCTAGGCTCTGGCCGAATCAGAACAGTTATCAGAGCGACAAAACTTATTGATCTCTACCTGTTCCGACCTGTTCCAAATAAAAACCTGTTCCGTAAAAAACAGGTCTTGTTCCAAATCGCCAGCGCTACTCGCTAGTAGATGAATGCCAAGAAAACAAAGTATGCGATGCAAAACAATTAAACGGGCTGAGTATAAGAACATGAATATATAAACATGTAGGTAAAGAATTCAGATTTAAATATTAAGAACATAGCATATGATAAAAAAATTTCCTATCAATTTTTATTGCATGCAAAAAGGAAAATAAGGTTGTAAATGTTGCATATCTAAAAAGTAATAAAAGACATGTCAAAATGTAAATTTATATGCTGTTTTCATTTTGTGCTTAGATTGGTCTTAAAATTGAATATTAGACTTTTACAAACTGTCTTCTTATTGCCGTATGCTAAATTAACTGGTCATTCTAAATCTATTTTTAAATATTGAAGTGATTTTAATTGGTAGAGAATCAAGAAATTTTTAATAAGGGCGAAAAGAATGTGGATTATTAATCTAAAATTGCTTTTTATTGTCACCGATTTAACACAATAAGAAGCATAATTTAAAATTTGTTTTATTAAACCTAAATAAATTTCAATGCTTTAAGAACAATAAATTTGAATAATCTTATAAAAACAAACGTCAACAAACGGGTAATTATATTCGATCTTATCGCTTTCCAATTTAGGTTCTAACTTTAAAAAACATGGCTTTTAATTTTTCTAAAGAAGTTTTCCAAATTATTTTTTCTCAACCGTCAAAAAATGTTGACATTCTTGTACTATTTTCAGGTGCAAAAGCTATCAACTCTCATACCGTAAAAATGTGTCGTTGCTTACCACTTTACCCCTGGGTTTAAAAAGTTTTATTTTTAATCCTAGGTTTAAAAAAAAAAACGATTTTTGAATAACTAAATGTATTAGTTTTGACTTGGTTGAAGAAAAAATAGTATATATAAAATAGGACAAAAAGTGCTTGCACGAAATTTTTCATTGTCCTCGCTGCGCCCGCCCCCAACTGCAAAAATTACTCGTCAATTAAAGATGCACTTTTTTTCCTTATAATAAAAAACAATTTTTAAATTTTTAAAAACTTTTTTTATATTTTTAAAGCTTTTGGGGGTTTCAAAATTGAAAAAAAGGTTTTCCATGCAGTTTGTTAATATGCTCTCAAATCGTACTACTTAGAATTATTTAAACTTTGACTGAATGATTAGTGAGATTAAGAGGATGGAGATGATTGATACAAAACAAGATTTTTTTAACAATAAAATTAAACGCGTCCCGTATGGATCACGAATTTTTCCTGTCATTGTATACATAACTTGTTTTAAGTTTTATGCTCTACTTCACAAACTTATCAAAAACCACCACACATAAAAACCGTGTGCAGAGTAATGAACCCATTTGCCGCCTTTAAATTTTTAACATTTTATATGCATAATATTCCCGGAACGCAATAATTTGCATTAAATGCATATTATCAGCAATTATTGCAACGATCAATGAGAAAGATAACTCCGAGTTGAACAGACGCCAAGCAGAAAAACACGCTTTAGGCAACTGCTCAGGAAGTCTGGTTGATGGTTGGTTCTGTCTGAGAAGGTACTAACTTAGACAATGCCTTTAGGTTATAAAGCTCCTAAATTACATTATAGGAAGAAAGAGATCTTAACGAATAATCTTAGAAATGTACTGGAGCGTGCCGTGATGTAACAACGTACCTGTCTCACATCTGTCTTTGCATAAACATGTATACAGTGACCGACATAAATTACGAATTTTATGGTCATTTCTGTTATGTTGGGTTAGTAGTACTACGTACAGTGGGTGCTGGTTTTTAAATATTTAACTCATCCCTAGTTTCATCAACGATGTATAGAGATTTTCCATATAATTTATAATTTAGCATGCTTTTAAAGGTATTGTTTAAAGGAACACAAAAAACGTGGTTTATACAGAAGTTTTAGGGATTTTTTATAAACATTTTAGATCTTTTATTAAAAAAAAACAACTGACGATCGTTAAATGGACAAATCGGAAACATTTTTTTTTAATAGAACACTGTATTTTATTGAAACTATTAAATCTTCGCATTTCCCCTTTTGGGACCGTTCAAACACTACGTCACGCTGAATTTCACCATTTTTGATTCCCTCCCTTCCCTTTCGCACCTCTTTGGGCCCCCTATAAAAAAATTTCGTCACAAAAGCTGGACCCCTCCCCCCGTAAATGCCCCCTTTTATTTTTAATAAAATTAGAAAATTAAAAAAAAAAAAAGGTTTTGTCAAATTCTATCATTATATAAAAAAACACATTCCCTTCAAATTAAATTAATTTAATAACATCAAAATTATCAAAATTATGTATTCGGTTGTAAAAAAAAAAAAAACTAATAGTACAAAATAATACAGAAATAGACAAAATATATTTTTTTTACCTCAGTAGCGTGTATTCCCCTTTCCCCGCTCTTCTACATTTGTTCCACCCTGTGATTCATATATTGATGGGTTGTTAATGACTTCTTGGGGATTTTTCCCCCTCCTCTAAAATGGCATTTCGAAGTTGGTCAGTTGTCTCTAGTGGAATATTTTGGGTTTTTTAACCTTCTGGGGAAAGTAGCTCCAGACATGCTCATTGGATTCATGTCTGGGAATTCCAAAAAACCATTCGCTCAACCTTCTTCCCTAGCGCATTTTGGGGAGCCACAGTTCTATGGGGGGTTTCGTCCATAAAAACAAATTGTTCACCAATGGCACCTCTAAATAAACGAACTACACCTCTAATGACATTGTCCAAATAAAACGACCGGGGATAGTTCTGGTACAATGATCAATGGGTACGGGTACCATACAAAATGCCCCCACACCATAAC
>JAHBCN010000900.1:0-80000 GCA_019359885.1 Listronotus oregonensis
CAATGCAAATGTGGAGGGAAACCCCCGGACACCTGGTGCGCGGAACCTGGACGTGGACGTCATCTATGAGAATTTTTCTGACAAGATCGCCAAAAACAGCCCGAAAATCATTGCAAAGGCGTCTTTTGGAGCGCTTAATCCAAATTTCACGTCGAAAACGATTCCCCCAACACCTAGTGCACCGGAACCTGGACCTGAACGAAGGAAAATTCTCGGGGATGACGTCCACGTCCAGGTTCCGCAGCACCAGGTGTCCGGGAGGTGTTCGCCCATGCCATATTTGAATTCAGCGACCCCAAAAACCCCCGGGCGTCGAGTTTCTCTCCTTTCTCGCATGAATTTTAAAAGAGTTCCATGGAGATGACGTTCATCGGCGTTCCTGAGCTCCATGTCGGCTGTGGATCAATTTAAACATCATATTTGTGATCACCGACCTTCAAAACCACCGAGAACCCGATTTGGGCCAGTTCTGACTCATATTTACAAAGTTATTAAATCTTCCGAAAGCCGTCTCCAAAAATGCATCTTTTGAATGCACTTTTGGCTGCAGCAATGCAATTTGCGGTTAGTATAAATCACAAAGTAGGTACATTTTTTATAAAAAAATTTTGAAAGCGAATGCAAAAAACCGTATTTCGATCCGTCTTAGTGCGAAAAATTCCGAACTTTTGGCCTTTTTAGTGCTTCATTGTCTCGACTACAATTTTATTATAATGGTATCCCTAACGTTTATGCCAATTTTCAGCTTCTTGGGAATTTATGCAAGGGTAATCTATTTTGATCGGATAACAAGTAGATCTGTCATCAGATGAATTATATTTTTTGTCACAGCCGAATATAACTTATTTATTTTGTAAATGTAGTAAAACTATAAAACTGCAATTACTTTTTAGTAAAAATTTAGTTATTAAAAAGCAACCAAGCAATTTTAAGCCTTAAAATTTAAATAAACTTATGGACGGTTGCACCAAAATTATTTTAAGTAGATCTTTACTAAAAAGCTCTTTAAATTAAGGGCAACTTAAAATTTTTTCGTTTTTGCCATTGGATTTTTATTGGAACTTAACTAATAGTACTTAGAAAAGCGGTCACGTTATAGTCCAGTCAAATTAGACCAAAAATAAGAGTGATGGTATTCAAAATTCACATCAAGCTAAAAGTACGTAAAATTGTTTAAAACAAAATTAAAAATAACATTTTAAAATTTCCCATCGTTCCGGTACGTGGAAAAAAATGGACTTGGGGTCATTTTTTCCACGACTTTCTTCAAAACGGTTAGTTTAATTGTAAAATTACTTAAAAAGAAAATTGCAGATCATAAAATTATCTATAAAAAAGATATCAATATTTTTTTCCAAAAAGCCACCGTTCCTGATATCTAACGATTCAAAAAGTTGTAAGCGTCATTGTATGCACACGTTTCCACGCCACCTTTGAATGTCTAGATTGACCGGAGAACTACATCTTCCTCCTTTTTGATTATTGCCCTTTACAATGCGAATAATCAGAATAGATTAATATTAGATCTCTCCTCTTCTAACTTGTGTGTGATTAAATGATAGTAGTAATTTTACTAACAAGGACCTAAAAAGATGCCATAAAGTAATTAAAATCGACCTTTTGTAATTTTATCTCGAAAATCTATTTAATATCGCATTTATAATATCACAATCTAAACCATTATCGTTTAAAACCCCCGTTTTAATATTTAAAACTATAAATGAAAAATAAATAAACAAAATATTTGTCAAATATCAAATCTTCTAACATTAAATAACTTAAGGGATCATTAAGTACAGAAAATCCTAAACTTAAAGTAAAATGATCCTTAAGGACGAATTTCAGCTGGTACAAGAAACATTTGAAACTAAGGGACAGTTAATGCTTAAAAACAACTTAAGTGACGCAAAAAATGTTGGTTCCACTGGCCATTCTGACCATTTACCCTACCTAATAACAAAACTAAAATCCTCATTACTTCAATAATATAAGTCCTAATTTTTATCTATATAATTCATGTAGATCCGTATAAAAACTAGCTTTCCATTTTCCAAAAACATAAAGGTCATAATATTTCAGTGCCGACCATCGACCACTCGATTCTTGAATAATTATGTAAATTTTTAGTAATTTTTCACCCACATATTAGTCATACAGCATGTTGCCGAAAATTTAGCGACATGGTAACAGTATAATTTATGTTTGTAATTTATTATTCTTAAATAAATATAATATGATTTGCACTTTTTTTTTTTTTTTTTTTTTTTTATAATATAATATATTATTATATATATATACATTTTTAAAAAAGATAAAGTTTTTTGGGCATATGGCTCCCAATTGAATAATAATTACGATTGAAGAGATATGCTTTTTGCAAATTGCATTTAAAATATGGGGTTTTCAAAAAGATAGAAACCTCGGGTGTGGCTAAGACGGCAACATGTTTCACCCATGTTGGGGATGGTCACATCCATTGTTTAAGCCAAACACGACTAACAAAGGCTCTACAAGTCTATAAACCAACCTTTTATAAAATCAAAGAGAGATTTAAACGACTCTGGCGCCATCTAACATTAAAATGCAAAAGCATATTAATACGAAAAGGTGTTAAAAAGTAAAAAATGTAAATATTGTTAAAAGGTGCCATCCATCAACAAAGGAAAGGTGAGCCTTTATCAGTCGTGTCTTGGCTTATAGCGGATGTGCTTAGGGTGAAACATGTAGCCGTGTTAGCCACGCTTTTCATCCTTTTGGAGACCCCGTTATTTTAATGCTAAAAATTATAAATATATATATATATATATATATATATAAAATATATATATATATATATATATATATATATATATATATATATATATATATATATATATATATATATATATATATATATATATATATATATATATTTATATATATATATATATATATATACAACGTCTCCAAGATAAGGAGGGCCAGTATGGGATCTCCGAGACGGTAAGACGGTAAGAGATAGGTGGATAGTTTAAATTTGTTTATTGCATTTTATTAGTAGTCTCAATCCCAATATACAATGATTGTAAATTATATTTATTTTGTTAAATAAACATATTTTTAAAGAAATATAAAAAAAACTTAAATTTCCGTTTTTGGGTTTTTATTTTTTACGAGTTTATTTCATAAATTTAAAAAATATATAAAAATACATTCTTATTGGAACTTTTTGCGCTCCATCAATTGGCGAAGTCAATTTTTTTTTACGACGTTTCTTTTTTAATAAACCATTATCAACTTTATTTTTTAAAATTCGGCCCTCAGTTGTTTATTGCATTTTTTTGAAGTAGTTTTAATCCCAATTACAATGATGTATCACACTTGATATTTTTTTGTTAAATAAACATATTTTCCATAAGAGACAATGAGTTAAACAAGAAACGCACACCATTTTTTTATAGGGGCATTCCATATTTGTTAAATAAATATTAAGTGTTATACATTTTTGTAATTGCGATAACAAGGGGTTCAATAAAAGTAAATAAGAAACCCAGGTCCGTATTTAAAAAAATAAAGTTGATGATGGTTTAATGAAAACAAAACGTCGAAAAAATTGATTTCACCAATACATAAAGCGCAAAAAGTTCCAATGAGAACGTATTTTAGAATTTTTCTAACTTTTAAAATAAACTACTAAAAAAATAAAAACAAAAATCGCAAATTTTAGTTTTTCCGCCATATTTCGAAAAGTACAAAAGATAACTTTAATTTTTTAACGGTGTATTATTGAGCTCCCCAATACGCTCTCAATGTTTTCCCAGAGGAAGAAGATTTCGCAGTGAAACATTGCAGAGTTTTTTAAAAAAAAGGTTAGTAGATTTACATTTTGGTTTATATTATGAATAAAATATCAATTATAAAAAATTTAACAGAGCAAATTGAGGAAATTGGGAACGTAGTATTATTATAAAGATTTACAAACACTGATCGAAATTTGCAATATTAACAATTTTTGAACAAGGTGATATAATCTATTTAAACGCACAAGTCTTTTATTTGCAATAGAAACAAGAGCATTTTTTCTACTCTTTTAACAACATAGGAACTATTAATACAAATATTATAATAATTATTATAATAATAGAAACATTCTATGAAAAAGTTTTTATTATAAGAATTATTACCTAAGGCGATATCTGAAATAATTGTTATTCTTTGTTAAATGTTAGCTATAATTACTTTTGAGTTAGTTAAGACTAACTTTAAATCATTAAAATACTAAAAACGGTTGGATTTATTTATTTAAGCGTATTGTAGCTAGTATCTAGAATTAAAGTTTTAAATGCCTTTCATCGTCATAACTAATACAAAACAGATACAAAAATTTTCATTGCATTATTAAGAAATATTCCTAAAGCTATACTAATCGAAAGAAATCCGGCCCGACACCCAGTGTGTATGTTACACAAAAAGTTTCAGCGTATTTTTCCCCTATCATAAATACGTTATCGTTTCACATTAATGTATGAGTTTTGGTATGTAAATGCAAATATGTATTTCAATAAACTGTGTCAAAATTGAAAATGTTCAGTTAAGCGGTTTCTGAGATATTTTATTTTGTAAATGCACGTTTTACTACGGACTATAACAACTTGAAATTTGGTAAGGAAGTGGGTAGGTAATAGAACATAAGTAAAGGAAAAAGTTTAAAAACTGCACATTTTTACTCTGAATGCCCTAAAACTGGGGGGTAAAATCGTATATTCAGGGGTATTTAAGAAGTTTGCAATGTGATTAAACTTGAGTCTCTAAGACCACACATGTCTTAGAATTTAAAATGCAGGCAGATTTTTATAGCAGTTACTGAACTCTTATTAAAGGGAAAAGATCATACCAAAAACACTTATGTATAATTAGGGCCAAAGTCCTATCCACAAATCTCGGCCTTTTCAAAAATTGGATCAAAAATTATGAATTAAGGAAAAACCTGTCTGTATTAATGAAAAAAAAACATTAATATATACAGACAGATCTGTAAAATACTTTCCAAGTCAAAACAAAAGTTGATCTTATTTCAAATCTCATTACTTTAAGAGGTCGAGATATTTCGACAAGAATGTAACCCTTATTTTATATAAGTGTTCTAAGTATAATATCCAAATAAATAGTGGAAGTTAAAAGTTAAATTAACTTCTACACTGTATTTACAATGGTAATAAGGTGAATATTTCATTAAAACATCCCGCGCATGCGGATTCGAGTAAGTTATTTTATTTTTAAGTTGGTACCACTGCTAGTAACATCTGGTAAAAATATGACGTCCCTAACGTCATAAGTATTTAGTTTACGCCTGGTTTTGTAAACAAAGAAAAGTTAATTTGGCGATTTTTACTATGTCTGATTTTCTTGAGCAACCATGTCGCAAAAAATGTGTATAAGTGGTGTAAGAACTTTAAAGAGGGCCAAAAACATGTTGCTGATTTGGACCCTGCATGCACTGTTTTTTTTGGAGACTGTTTTCTCGAAAACGGCTAGCCTGACAGGTTTTCTACAGAAATACCTGTTTATGTTATTTATACCGCGAAATCAGAATTTCTAAAGAAAACTGCAAACATATGATGTTTAATAAAAAGTGAACAAATTAAATCAAGGCCTTCCCTGTAGATACGCCACTGATTAAAATAATAATTTAGTAAAAACACTGAAAACTTCCTACTATTAAAAGTAATTTATATGTCACAACTCAGATGACTATCTAAAACGGTTCCAGAGATATGAAATAAAACCTATATCCCGGTGCCATCTTTAAATCGCCATACAGGTCCGGAGCGAACAGGGGGCAAGGGGGGAGGCTCTCCCCATAGGTGATCGATGGGGGAGCCAAATTTTCTCTTAAAGGGACGTTAAATTGAGAGAGAAGTTTTTTTTTTAATTGCAATTACCCAAAATAAAAGAATACCATTTAAAAATCAGCATCACTTAACAATTGATATTTGCTATTCTGTAACGCGTTGTAACCTTAAAAAGTCTATTATTTGTTTATACAATGCCATTTTTCGCGTCTTGTTTTGTCTAACGCCACCGAAATCTCATAGCTTTGGCGGCGATTTATTATATCTGCTAAACATACGGGCTTTGATACAGATATTAACAATGGAATCTTTGTCTGTACTGTATTAAAGTATTTTAAGCAATTGAAACTTTTGGGAATATATTTGTTTATCTTATAAGATTACCGACAAACTTTATTAGCTAACAGTAAATTATATATTATTTTTGTCAATATTTTTTTATTGGTTTTATGTTTCATATTCACTGCGTTCTGCTTAAAGTGCATCAGTGCAAATACTAATACTTGTTCATTGTGTGTTGTGTGTTAGGGATGGTTTGTTAAGAATATGTTTTTTTTTTAAATAGAAACATTTTTTTGTATAAAAAAAATAAAATGCATAAAATACAAAAATTAAGAAAAAATCAGGTGCTGCCAGCCGCCGTGAAAAACAAAAAAAATGGAGTTTCTTTACAAAAAAGTATTGATCAGTTCTTGCAGACGACTACAAAGACCCTGTAAGTCTTATAGATTTAATCACTAAAAATACAGGTTTGTGACCACATACCTGCATATCCTTATATCTATATTTTTTACGCAATTATTATGTAAAAATAGGTAGAAATTGCACCAGTAAAATTGGAATTTAAGGGATATGGTTTATGGTTTAGAAAAGAAAAAAGAAAGTTTGAAAATTTAGGAAAGCCCAGTGCTGTAGAACAATCTTGTCCACGCATGCAGGGCAAAAAAGTCAAGCGGGTATAGGGAAAAAACCCGGCTGAGTGTGCGCAATGAATAATACCGTCAGGTCCGAACTTATAATAAATAATTGTAACCATGTATAAAGTTAACAAATTCAAACTTAATACACTTTCACTGTTTTTCTGATTTTTTGTACAGCATTTTTGGTTTTTAAGGAAAACTATTATTATATTATATATTTATATCATTTGCTTTAATATGGAAAGATTAGATGGCGACACTTCACAGCCTTCTGTTTAAATAGTTGATATTTCTATAAGTTTTTTATTTTTACCAAAAAAGAAAACACGACTATTTTTGATAAATGTCAAACATTGTATGATAGTTTAGTCGTTTTAGAGTACTTATCACCAAATTTATAAAAAAAGAAGGGCAAGATAGTGGAAATGAGTTTATTTAATTATTTATCATATTTAATAATTCATACCTCGAAAATAAAACGTCGAAAAAAATATTTTGCGCCTCCGTATGGAAAAACTCATCGAAATTGGTAAGGGTCAAGCAAAGTAAAAAAGTACCATGATTTAGATTGGTTGTGGTTAGTTTGTGTTTTAGGGTCATATAATATTGTATAAATTTATAATTTGTATAAAAGTACAATAAAATAATGTCACGTCATGCAAGTAACATAAATAAGTTTAACGATAAGTATTTTTTCTTACATAAACATTTTTTTATTTTTTTTTTAAATCTTGTTACAGTCCACGAAAGCTTGGGCTTAAATACTAACGTAGCGTGGGTGTCTTCAGTGTAAGAAGAGGGAGTTTATTCACACAAGACTAAATATTATTGGGTTTGGAAAAAGGAAAACTTTTGCGTGTAGTAGATTTTAGTCTGGACACTCTGGGAATAACCGAGGGAAGAGAGTATAAAGTTTGGAACCGCTTAGGTGGGACTGTAAAAAAATGCATAAAAGTGACACTATGTGTTACTCTGTTGTGAGCTGCCAGATGAATTATACTTGCGAACTCCTTGAAACAGAAGCCGTAAAAATACCCAAAAAAGCGACATATCCTCTACTAAATTTAAAAAGTGGGCTAGGGGCGTCAAAATCACCCCCCCCCAATTAAAATTGGGGAAAAATTATAACGCATATTCGGACCTATGTTGATATGAACTTTTCTTCATAATTTAACATGTAGAATTACCCCTAGAATTATTCGAACGGTATTTCCGGCACCCAATATTCTTTGAAGATAACCTTACTGGAGAGGGATATTTACAATTTCTACAGGAAAAACTTGTTCCAAATTTGGCAGTTCGGTTTCCATATGCTTTGATTCCGCTTGTGTCACATGCGGATATTTGGTTTCAGCAGGAAGGGGTTTTTCCTGCTGAAACCAAATATCCTGCGCGGCATGTTATATATATTAAATATTATTATATTAATATTAAATATTTCCCAACGGGTAGATCAAGAGAAGGGGAATAATAGAATGACCAGCGAGGTCTTCAGATTTAACCCCACTAGATTATTCCTTGAGGGGTTACTTTAAAAGTAAGGTTTATCACACCAAAACCCTAATATATTGATATTCTGAAAAATCGTGTACAGTGTGAATTTGAAGTTATTATTATATTACGGTTATTAAATATAATGGGTTTTAATAAAGACATTTTTCAACTTGGCAGTAATATCAATTTTCATACTTTAAGAGGTCGAGAGATCCGAAAAGCAGAGAATTGTTATTTGAAAAAATAAAGTTGATCACCATAACTCCTTTTTGACTAACTCTCTGTACTTACATTATGGATTAAAAATGCGCGAGGAAAATCTACTCGGCAGGGTGTAAAACAAAATTTAAAAATTTTCGGGATCCCAATTTTTAAAAATTTAAACAATTAAATTCTGATTATGAGACCATCAGCTTATAGTCTGCTACTAATTATTATTGTTATTAAATGTAGGATACGTGTGATATGGGGTTTACAACAATCAATATTCAATAATATAAATCAAGTAATAAAATTTCGATTATGATAATTGTTAAATAGGAATTTAAATTATTGTATAGCATAATTTTTAAAAACAGGTGTTTTTTAAATGGGTAACCTAAAAATCTATATAATAGACACTTGGCTCATGGGCGCCCGCTGGAGAAATAATTATAAAAATTAAATTAAAATGTTAAAAAGTGAGGTTAATTGAAATGATATCTAAAAAGATATTTAAAAATCTTTTTTAGAATTTATTTCTAAGTCAATGTACAGAGTGTCCCAAATTCGAGCCTTATTATAGGGATCTCGGAAGCTTGAAGAGATACGAGGTCGGTTAGGTGATGGCAAAGTTGCGCAATTTGATGCTGATCAAAATGCCACCTTAAAAATTTAAAATTTTTAAATACTTTCAAAAACTTTTGAAAAAAACCGAATATTTGCGGTTTTATTTTTATTTTTTTATGGCCATATTTAAATGGATATAACAATACAGTGTTATTAGATTTGCACACCGACGTTTCGTCATTGAGCTGCCATCATCAACTTTGTTTTTTTTAATACGGTCCTGGATTTTTTATTACAAATTTTAAGAGCTTTTAGAATTTCAAAACCAATGATGTAGGACACTAATTAGGAAAATCATTTGAATGTTTTTCTATCAAAAATCTATTATCTGCCTCTCTCTAACACATGATTTCTTATGGAAATTGCCCTTATTATAATTTTTTTGAATAAGTGCGATATATCATTGGTGTTGGGATATTAAAAATTCTGTGTGTAAATCTAATAACACTATCTTATAGAACAGAAAAAGTAGCAATCGAAATGCGAAATTTATTTTGTAACATCTATTCAACTAGAGTAATAAGAAAATAAAAATGAAATCGCGAATATTCGGTTTTTTCCAAAGTAAAAGTAATCAAAATTTTTAAACTTCTAAGGTGAAATTTTAATCAGCATCAAATTGCGCAACTTTGCCTCCTTTTAACCAGCCTCGTATCTCTTCAAGTTTCGAGATTCCAATGATGAAGCTCGAATTTGGGACACTTTGTACAATCTTTGAAATAAAAATTTTGAAAAAATTTAAAAAATCATTTTGCTCTATGATAAGTTTGCTAACTATAAAGTTACCAACCGATTCAATAATTCATAATTTTTGTATGATTGTTCATATTTAAAATACAAAGAAAATTAAAATAATTGAAATCCGCAGGTATTGTTTAGGTCATAACAAAACCTTCTTCGGTGTTTAGTAGTAAATTGTTAATATCACACCATGATTGAACTATTTGCAAATCACCCTGTAATGTGAGCAATTAGACTGAGATGTGAGGCAATAACTCTGAACAGGTTCAGATCAACCGCAAAAACAGTTACTTAAGATGTTACTACATATATCATTGATGAATAATAAGAAAAGTAGAAGAGTCTGGTTACTACCCTGTGGAGCATCACTTATAAGATTTATGACCAACAATTTTGACATACTGCCTTCAATTACTTATGTAAAATGGGGATCAAGTTCCTATTTAAAAATCCCGGCTACTAAAAGTATGGTACGTATCACAATAATTCGTTGTTTTCTTGACCGCAATAAAATTTAAATTACAACCCTTAGTGGAAAACCCAACCATACATAGGTTGCCTGACAAATATCTATTGTGTAGGCACCGCAGGGTACAGGTCCTGATTACCTACTAATATTAATAGTTTAGCTTAGCTATTTTGGATGCTCAATAACACACACGAAAATACCTTGACAAACTCCAAACGACTAATGAAATAAGACAAAAAGACTCAGCTTTATATCCAACACCTGCAATTTTCCTATAACCTACATAATATACCAAAAAGTAGGTACAATAGATAAATAAAAAAAAATTTAAGTTCGGACCTTTATGTGGGTACCTAAAGTATATTGAGTTTTACGACCTAAGTACAAATAACCAGAAATCAGGACAAGTTATTGGAAAAACCCGGTACTAGTTGTACGTTTCACAATAATTTGTTGATTTCTTGACCCAATAAATTTAAATTACAACCCTAGGAAAAACTCAACCATAAATAGGTTGCCTGACAAATATCTATTGTGTAGGCACAGCACCTTTTGAAAGGGTTCAGGTCCTGATTACCTACTAATATTAATAGTTTAGGTTAGCTATTTTGGATGCTCAATAACACACACGAAAATACCTTGACAAACTCCAAACGACTGATGAAATAAGACAAAAAGACTCAGCTTTATATCCAACACCTGCAATTTGCCTATAACCTACATAATATACCAAAAAGTAGGTACAATAGTAAATAAAGAAAATTTAAGTCCGGACCTTCTGTGGGTACCTAAAGTATATTGAGTTTTACGACTAACAGTAGCAGGTAAACGAGAAATCAACGAATTATTGTGGAACGTACTGGTACGTTTCACAATAATTTGTTGATTTCTTGACCACAATATAATTTGAATTACAACCCTCAGTGGAAAACCCAACCATAAATAGATTGCCTGACAAATATCTATTGTGTAGGCACCGCATCTTTAGAAAGGGTACAGGTCCTGATTACCTACTAATATTAATAGTTTAGGTTAGCTATTTTGGATGCTCAATAACACACACTAAAATACATTGACAAACTCCAAACGACTAATGAACTAAGACAAAAAGACGCTGCTTTATATCCAACACCTGCAATTTGCCTAGAACCTACATAAAATACAAAAAAGTTGCTACAATAATAAATAAAGAAAATTTTAAGTCCGGACCTACATGCGGGTACCCAAAGTATATTGAGTTTTACGACTAACAGTAGCAGGTAAAACGAGAAATTAACGAATCATTGTGAAACGTACTGTACTGAGATCTAAAATCTGACCAAGTTCTGTAAACAATTTTATTCCGCTCTTTTTTGACTTGACAGCTTTTTTTTACTGATTTGTTTGTATTAACCAAAAAGATTATTTATCAATACAGACAGATTAGTGAAAAATTAGTGAATCAAAATTGCGAACAGAATATGGTCTGATCATAGATATCAGTACTTTAAGAAGCCGAAATTTTTGGATAGGAACTTGGCCCTTACCCTACAAAAGTTTTTTTGGGGGGATTTTAAAATTATATATTTGTATACTTTTTGCTATATTGTTACAGAAGTCGATCACACTAGCTAATTTCAACTTTTTTTTCTGGGCGTTCCACATGGCAGGAAATACATTTTCAAACCTATATCTTTAAACCTAAGTATAGAATATCCTCTTTGTTTAAATGACTGATAATAGGTAAGGTGAAAGTTTATTGTAAAAGATTGATATGTATGAGGTAAATAGCAAAAGTTGGCATTTACAAAATTTATTTGGCAAAAGTTGCCGAGGCTAAAAGTAAAATATGCTAATTTAAGAAGAAAGTTTATAAAAAGAAATGCACATGCGAAAAGTGGTGCCAAATACGCCATTTCTCACTTAGTTTTTATAGATTTTATAGTCATTTTTTTGCAAAATCACTGTATTTAAATTATTAAAATGTGTAATTTTTGAAACGATAAGATCTGAGATCCTTCCAGTCCACCTTCACTAGCACATAAAACATTTTAATTTTTTTCGTAGGTTATAAAAATTAACACGCATTTCTATTTACGTAGATCAAGTGTATATTACACGAAAGGTTTCAGTGGGTTTCCCCCTTATCATAGCTTCGTTAACTATTTTTCCATTTAAAGGTATGTGATTTAGTTTGTAAATTCACATAAGTATTTTTATTACCTGTAAAAAAAAGAAATGTATGTCAAGTGGTTTCTGGGGTATTCCAGTTTGAAAATCGCCAACTGACACTCATTGACTCGTAAAAATTATGGGACACTTTCCGAGAGACGCGCAGTTTGAAATTTGGTATGCAAGTAGGTAAAACAAGTAAAGGAAACATTCTGATAACTAGGGAGTAGTTTATAATTTGATAATCTGATTGAACCTACGTCTCTCAGCTCATAAGTGTCTTAGAATTTATTTATTTATTTACAATTTCAGGATGCAACAGAACTAGAGTTTCAAAAAAGTATCCACTATATACAGTTATTCTTAAAAATAAGGTTTACAAAAAAAATGTTCAGAGTCTTTACATTTTACATTACAATTAACAGATAG
This sequence comes from Listronotus oregonensis, assembly GCA_019359885.1. Taxonomy (NCBI): domain Eukaryota; kingdom Metazoa; phylum Arthropoda; class Insecta; order Coleoptera; family Curculionidae; genus Listronotus; species Listronotus oregonensis. The sequence continues at coordinate 12,864 of JAHBCN010000900.1, forward strand.
GATGTGTTCTATAATTTTAAGTTTAATAAGCTATGCTTGTTAACTATTATAATCTAAGAAATGAGATTTTATTTGTTTTTTAAATGCATTGAGGGTAATTGAAAAGACATTTATGTTCTTACAGTGAGTTTTAAATTCAGACTGCAATCTTATCAATGGTGTGTACTGTCCCAAATCTGCGCTTAGAAAGGTATATTAAATAGTTCGGAGCGTCTCAGATCTCTTTCAGGGACTTTAAAGTGGAACAAGACAAGAGGAAGGGAGTCTTTGGTATGGTTGATTAATTTAAAGATAAAACATACGTCTTAAATAATTCTTTTATGCGCCAAGGAAATTAGTAAATTAGCCAGGGCATTCTCAATGTTTACAGTTGGTCTTTTTAATTTAAAAGCCACATACGTAGGCATAATACAGGGTTAACAAAATACTTGAGTCTCTAAACTCTTTGCATGTTCAGCATTTTATTTGCCTCAGCCACTTTTTTTCGAAATGGAACTAAAAGACCACCGGTTATCTAAGGTAACGCCAAGGTCGCTGATATTAGTGACAATTTCTAATTCGTGGTTGTTAATAGAATAATTATATTTTATTAAATTTTTCTTTTTACAAAACGTTTTCGAATTGCATTTTTTTAAGTTTAAAAAGGTTATTATTTTCGCAGTAAGCAAAGAGTTTCTCTAGGTCCTCTTGGAGCCCGTGGCAGTCCTCAATGTAACTTGACGAATATTTTTAGGTCATTAGCGTACAGAAGGAATTTGGAGTTGGAGAAGCATTCCTTAATATTATTATTATAAATGCTCGGTGAGGGGAGCTGTCGCTTTGGCTACCTTGCATGATGCTTCTGGAGTTGAAATATTAGCCAGACGAAGCTGTTGCCCGGGGACGCCCGAATAGTCTGGTTAACACATTCTACTAAGAGGCTCTTCATTCCCCAAGTTTGAGAGATAAATTATTATAAATAATTAAAAGAGAGGTCTCAGGTAGCTCCCTTGTGGCACACCTAAGGTGGCTATAAATGGTTCGGAGTGGAATCCATTTACTACAACCACTTGTCTGCGATGACCCACTGAATAAGTCCTGCGCTGACACCCACCTTAGCAAGTCTCTCCGACAGAAGTTTATTGCTGATCTGATCGAAAGCCTTGCTGAAGTCAGTGCAGACGCAGTTCAATTAAAATTCAGGTGAAATTTTATTCACTAAACAAAGGAAATTGCTACAGAATACAAATCAGGCTTGAGTGCTTGAGTTAAGTGAATTAAAATAAATAGTTTTCATTCTGCTTATTCAGTCTAAATGTTAGGTTTTACCAAGTAATACTGCGAAAAAGGGCATAAAGTCTTCCTTATTTTACATCAGTGTTTTTGGTGGGATCTAGGGTACCTCAAGTAGATTCCTGGGTAGTTACGTCAAATTTGTCGATCTATATCTATGCACCGGAGATGAACAGATCTCTATATACCGCGGATCAACTTATCTATAGGGTGTATCCGATCTGGGCACGGAATATTACGGTTTATTTTATGACACCTTTTTTGTACCATTTTAATGATTGATCTCGGCGCAAACACTCAGGTAAAAAATGTTAATCATAAATATTTTTAATAGATACATGTCTTAATTTATTGGTTCTTCTTCGCTAGTGAAACTGTTGGAAAACCCATTTTGAGATGTCCATAATTAAAATATTTTAGGATATTGGATCATTTTGCTTTCTTTGCATTATCAGTAACGAACGGCCAAAAGCCTGAAACTTGGTGAACGCAAAATGGCAGCTCCAGTTCGACTAAAATGTACAGCCAAAGAGGAAAAACTTTGTAATAAATCTGTCACCAATTTATATATAATAAAATTAGTGATGAGCGAGACCGGTCTTGGTCTTGCGGTCTTGGTCTTGGTCTTGCAGAAAGACCAAGACCGAGACCAAGACCAAGACCGGGGTATGCAAGACCAAGACCAAGACCAAGACCGAGGGGTGCAAGACTACGCAAGACCAAGACCGACCTGCAAGACTCTTGTACTTTTGTCACTTTTTTTAAATTATAATATTTAATGTTTATATTCAATATACAGACATGACAAAAAATGTGTCGAGAACTACCTAAAAAGGCGATTATTTTATGAGTAACAGGTTTTTTTTAACTTCGTTTTTAAATAAAATTATCTAGAAACGATAACTAGTAGATTCAGTAACATGTTTCAAAAATAATAAGATTGTGACTCAATGGTCCGACAAAGCTCGATATCTCCAAAACCGTTTACGACAGAGAAAAACTTAGAGTACAAAAGTTATAGAAGCTGAAAATTACTTACCTTTTTCTATTTTTTTTTTAAATTAGGTATCTAGTGATGCCACTTACTGAATCAAAAATTTTCAAAATCCAGGAAAACATTATTTTTGTGCCACACTGTAAGAAGTGGCATCATTAGATTGCTCCATTAAACTAAGATGTAAATGTAAAAGTGATCGTTTAATAAAAAATATATTTGTCATTTTCTATAGGAATACTTTTTATATAAATGGATTTTAAATTTCACTTCCGGTTTAGAGGGAAAAGGCAAAACAATGCCAAAAGTATAATGATGACGTCCTTTTGTCAAAACCGAAAATGATATATAAAAAACCATTTACGTCGACATTGTATACCTATATGACAGTTCAAGAATTTCCAGCATAATATACAGGGAAGCGATTTTTTTAAATGAATTTTTTGCTATAATTTTTCTATTTTAGGTTAAAAGCTAAAAATAAGGAAGTTTTCTTGAGTGGTGGTGGATTTTTTGGAAATAGAAAATAATTTTACATTTTACGCCCTTTTTTCTATAATTTTTGTATATTCAGTTTTTTACCATTATGAACGGTTTCGGATATATCGATCTTTGTCGCACTATCGTGCCACCTTGTATATGCAGGATGTTTATAAAGTATTTGTACAAACTTTGTACGGCAAATGTTTGACTAATTTGAACATAGAAAGTTTATTTGAACTGAAAAGCTTTCTAAATACCTTTTTTTTGAATAAGAAACCAATGTTTACATATCAGAATCATTTTCATGGAAATTTCACATCTGGTTGAAATTAAAGTTTTTTTTCTGCCCTCAGAGTACTCAGTATTGTAATTTTATATGCTTATTCAAAGAAAATTTAAATATTTCCCATCACTAAAATGAAGCGCTATAAATAAATAAACCCCTACATTTAAAATATCCTTTTTAATCAAATAATTTAAATGTACATGTAAGGTTAAAAAATTGGTATATTTTAAAATTTTTAAAGTAAAAAATATAATCTCCATCTTTATTTATTTGAATTATTAAAAAATTTATATATATAAAATATATATATATATATATATATATATATATATATATATATATATATATATATATATATATATATATATATATATATATATATATATATATATATATATATATATATATAATATATATTTAATAATATAATATAATATGTATATATAATATATATAATATATATATATTATATAATTTTATATATATATATATTATTTATTTATTTATATATATATAAATATATGATATATATATATATATATATATATATATATATATATATATATATATATATATATATATATATATATATATATATTTGATTAAATATTGCTTAGTTTAAATTATTACTACCAAAAAAGCAAGACCAGCAAGACCAAGACTAGCCCGGTCTTGGTCTTGGTCTTGCTTTGCTCATCACTAAATAAAATTACATAACCATAACCAGGGCCATAATTTAGGCGGTGGCTAAATCGGCTATAATTTTTTTTTTCATCAGGTATCAGTACCGTAGTCATATTAATTTTTTTTTATTGACAAAATTATTCAAATAAATAAATTACAACAGAACAATTTAATAACAAATTTTTAACCAAGATACTTAGTTTAATTATTTTTAATATATTAAGACAAAAAAAATATATGAATTATTAATAAAATATCGATTTATTCTGATTCCTACAGCAAGAATGTAACTTTTCAAATTTTTTTAATATTTAGGCTGCGGATAAATTAGTATTTTATACATTGGGGCCAGCAATATATTTTTTTGTTGCATTTTATTTAATTTATTAAAGTATAAATGTTACGTTTTAGTAGGCCTGCTATGCACAATATTTTTGCAACTACGATATTTTCATATAAAGAAAATATAGGATTTTACACAAATTCCACCACAACTTGGTATTTTAAAAAAACCAAATCTCGGTTTAAAAGACTTTAAACCTACAACTTTGCACTTAAGTTTTCTAAAATTTCCGGGGAATAACACCCGGAATCCTCGTTTTCGTTGGGGGAAGGGGTATTCCATATTCCCAAATCCCCTGGTGTGTGGGGGGTGCAAATGTTAAGCCCCACCAAGAGCGCGGCCATACCTAGATTCGCCCTGACCATAACTAACTAGAACTTACCAAAACTAACCAAATCAAGTGATGTCATTGGTGACAGCAAATATAATTCATCTGGTGACCGATCTTCTTAGGCATAATTTACGGTGATTATTTATTTATTTAGAATACAGTGCTTTTTTGGTTACATAAATTCCATGTTTAAATGACAAACATTTATTATGGTGACTAAAAATATATTTTCCACATAATATATAGGCAGTCAATGGACACCAGAAAATTCGCTAATATTATGTACTAATTATCTGCTGGGCCCAGATTCGGTTCTGAATCTGAACCTAAAATAAGGGGGTGATAGATATCACAGCCCTAGGCCTCAGTAGGCCCGTTGTACTTCCTCCTAAAGGGGACTCCTCACTTAGTTCGCCGCCCATCCTACTTATTTAAAGTAGGTGACAACGTCGCCGAGGGAGATCTCCTTAATGTGGGACTAGGAAAGCCAATACTCGCCCAGCATGGATCTTCTCTTGGACGAGAGTGCACGACAGTCACAAAGGATGTGCTCCAACGTCTCGTCCTCCTGTTTACAACCTCTACACAGAGGCGTGTCATTTATACCCATTCTAAAAAGGTGCTTCCGTAATTGACAATGTCCAGTAAGAACGCCCCTAACTAGGTTCGCCCTAGGCATTGCTTAGCTGTATCTCTGTCAGGATAGTTCTGTTTCATCACATCGTCTTGTAAACTACTGATGCGAATGTCTTTTGATAAGGTCCTTCATCGCAGACTCTGTCAGACCTACGAAAGGCTCGGATCCAAAAGGTTTGGTCCCGGCACCCTTCCTGGCCAACTAGTCAGTAATGCGGTTGCCTTTGGAGTGACCGTGTCCTTTGGTTCAGCAGAGGGTGACCACATTCCTGCTGGAAGTATCCTCAAGGCACGGTGATATTCTAGTACCATACCCTCGGTGTAGCGTGGTCTCCTCAGGGCTAGTAGTGTCTGTCTGCAATTCGTATGGATAAGCACGACCTTATCAGTGATGTTCCTACTGATTATTTCTTTTGCAGCTATGGTTATGCCTGTGAGCTTAGTTTGGAGCACACTTGGCAACTCACCCATAGCCCATTTGATGTTTAAGTTTAGAGATCTAGAATAGATTCCACATCCTGTACCTTCTTTTGTTTTCGAACCGTCTGTGTAGATGTTGATTACACCTGCCACGTTTGTGTTCGATTCTCCCTTGATGTCGATTTTGTAGGGTTTGTTAAAAACAAAACATGGCGCAATAGAGTCGACTTTTGCCTGCAGTAGTGGAAGCGAACTTATCGCCTCAATCCACAAGCGACGTCTCTGTGCGCCAACTCCTACATCGGGCATTATACCAACAGTGCGGAGGCGCAGCATAACCGTCACAACAACCTTCTTGACGAATATGTCAAAGGGTGTGAGGTTTAGGATTACCTCCATGACCCTAGTTGGTGTTGTTCTCATGGCTTCAGTGATGTTGAGACAAGCCATTCTCTGAACTTGGTCCAGTTTTCGGATGACTGTCGTCTGCTGGGCTTTCTGTCCCCAGACGATAGCACCGTAGGTTAGCATAGGTCTTATAATGGCCGTATAAGACCTCAAAGATGGAGTTCGTGAGGCTATCGAGGACATAGGGCAGCCACTTTGCGATTTGGTTATGAAAAATTTCATGAAAAGGATATGGTCCTGTAGGCGTGCTCGTGGTGGTCATTTGGCTGATATTATTTTTTATTATTAACGGCATACCTTCCTCTTTATAATGTAATAAATATCCGATCATTTATTCCAAAAAATGGCATTTTTCTTTGAATATCAAAATAACACCTCTTATTGGAAAACCCTTTAGATCCATAGGGTGACTGTAGGTGACATTCCCCAGGTTCTGCCTATGGTCCGGTGCCACTGCTCATAGGAAATGTATGCTTTTTGAGTCTTTTTTCCAAGTGGGAGTTCCATGTTAGCTTACTATCAAAGGTTACCCCCAGGTATTTCACCTCTGTAGAGAAGCTGTTGTGTGCTTAGGAGTCTTGGGGCGTTTAAGTTCACCATCCTTCTTTTTCTTGTAAAGAGACCCATCTCTGTTTTTTTCCGGTTGATGGATAGCGCGTGATCAGCACACCATCTTTCTATTATCCTGAGGGCAGTCTGCATCCTTTCGCAGAGTACGCCCTCCCCAGTTCGGTTATACTTGTCCCGTATACCTACTTGTTGTGCCCAGATAGGTGTCGCACCGATCAACCCACCTCTATTTTTAATAGATTTACAGTTTTTTTGGGTGGTTATGTTAAATTAACAAATGCTAAAAGGCGCACCATAGTGCCGGCCTGACGCATGCAGTGTGTTTATTACACGCAACGTTTCAGCGTGTTTCCCCCTATTATAACTTTGTTATTGTTTCATATGAAGGTATGCGATTTGGTATGTATGCCTATAATTTTGCCAATTCTGTGCCAAAGAAAACATAAAAAAGTGTAATTTTTAGGGAAGGATTATTGCTAACTTATTTTTAAAATATTATATACCATTGGTCGGTCAAAATTTTTGTTGTCTTCATATTTTTGCATGCATATACTAAGAAATCTGTTTGTTTAAAATATATTTGGCAATCTAGCTTGTGTCATCGTCTAAAGCAAATCCGTTGTTCTTTTTTGTCATGATGACCTTTTGTCACCTATATTTATTATAATTTAGATTTACCCACCTTAGAAAACGGGTCTGCTGGCAAAAGCCCAGCCAGTCGCAGACATCGCGTACGATGTGCTTTTTGAATGGTGAATTGGTGCTTCTCTGAGCTTCTAAATAAATATTAGTTTCGTTGTGTCGTTCGCCTCGGTCGCATAGTCAGGCGTCCTCATTCGATTGACTTTATGATCTACGAAAACCTTAACCTAGCTTTTCGAAGAACCGATTTGTGATTAGTTTTATTATACTAAATTTATGTTTACCATGTTTGAAACGTACCTTTTTGGATATCGTTGTAAAATTGTTATTGGATTAATTACCTAAATAACTGAGGTAAGTTTTTGTTAATATTTTTAGTTTGCTTTAAGTTAGATGAAAATGTAGTGAGTTTTTGTGCATTTCCTCGTTATGATTATTCAAGTAGGTAAATTAAAAATATTTTATTCAGCTTTTTAATGAAACCATTATTTTAAAATCTTTGCAAATAAGTTAAAATAATTTAAATAAATACACTAACTTTTAAATAGAGAATTAGCAGAAATGTCTGGCGTAATTTCTAAAAATCATTATTATTTAAAATAAGCATTTTTCAAAAACCATTTTACTCTTACGAGAATTATTTCAAATATTTTCCTCATATGTTAAAGTCCTCATAAGAGAAGTGAAATTTTCGGAAAATAACAGCGGTAACTGCACTGCAGAAATCGAGGTTTTAATTGTTGGAAAGTTGCCTCTCTGTTATTTTTTGACAAAAATTTTAAATTTACTTGATGGTTTTTTTGGGGAAACTGTTTTCCCCGTGATCTAAAAATATCATTTTTGTCGCAACGTTTCGTTTTCAAGTTATTCATCATCAAAGGTTTTGAAAATCAAACAATAACCATTATTTTTTCAGGTATCCTTCCTTTTTTTGCACAAAAATTTTTTTGATTTTTAATTTTAAAAAGTGGGGCCACACGGTTTATTTTATAAACCCCTTTAAAACCTTATATTTTTTTTTATTTAAAATTCTTGCAGTTATAAAAAACACATTTCATTCAAAAATTATCGGTAATTTTAACACACTAGTGCGATAACCCCCGAAAAGTATTGCTCTTTGTGCTGAAAATTTACACAAAAATTATTTTGTACAAATGGACACCAATGATCCAATAATTACTATACAGGGGGTTCAAAAAATGTACGACCAAATTTTAGGTTGTGATTCCTCATTATAAGCATAAGTCCGAAAATGCATAGTTTTTAAGATACAGGGTGTTAAACTTTAAAAAAAAATGGAAGTTGCGGTGTCGTTTAGCTCCATTCGAATTAAAAAAAATATATTACAGAAAAAAATATCACATTTTTTTTGGTAGATTTTAATAAGAAAAAATCCGAAAAAATTCATTATTGTAGAGAAAAATGACATTAAAAGTAAAAAAAACACAATGTTTTTAGGTTAAGTAAAAGGCCAGAATTTGCGACGTTGTCGGATAAAAAAAAGATTAAAATTTAGCTATAAAGCATTATGGATTAAATAAAAATACACAAATTACAAAAAAGTATATAATTTTTTAAATAAGCTAATAATCTGGAAGTAAGGTTCACCCTATTTTTGCCTATAAAAAATCGAAACATTACAATATCAGACCTTTTTTTATCATTTATGAAAAAAAAATTACAAGTTAACGAGGAAAAGCTGAAGACAACTAACCAGAACTAGGTAATAGTTAGGAAGTTGTTGTTTGTTAGTTCTGGTTAGTTTTTTCTATAAAAAAAACTTCATTTCTGGTAAATGGAAAAAAACAACCTTCAGTAATAAAAAATATTAGAAAACATCTGGCAACATTGCTTATTTAAAGATGAAATCGTAAAAAACGTTATCGTATCATCTCTTTTTGTTGGTATTCTTTCTCACTTTTTTTCATGTTAGCCGGCCATTACTTAAGTATATATTTTATATGGAAAATAAAGAATTTTTTTATTTTGTGATAATGTAAGTAAAAAATTATTTTTTGACTTACAGACCCCCTATGTTTTTTATTATGGTTTAACAAAATCAAAATATTGCTGTTTATAAAATGGAGTTGAAGTTCACTAAACCAAAAAATAGGTTTTTTGTATTGTATATTTGTCAGTGTTATTTCTAATAATAAGGGCCTAATTAAGGTCTTATTAAATTATAATTATTAGGAAGTGGTGTCTTAGGAGATACTTTTTTAAAAATAATTGGGAAAAAATGTACGCCACTGACTTTTTTGCAATTTTTATATTTTTAAGAATAGGCAACTAAAATTACAACTTTTTTTTCTCTTAATAATTGGAATGATGATGAGCTAATTGATTTTAAAGGTGCGTCTTTATTATTTTATTTTACGTTTTTTAAAAAAGTTTTCTTTGCTAACAGAACGTAAAATAAAAGAAAGTTCTTTTATATTATTGGTAATAATGCATTAGGGGACCTTCACCTATTTTTGGCCGGAAGAAATAAAAAAATACAAATATTGACGTGTTTTTTTTTATTTTCTTCTATTTTACGGCGGATTTACAAATCTTTTACGAAAACCCCAAAAAAAATCGGTGTTAATTTTTTTTTAAAAATACAAAAAAGGTATTTTTTAAGTTTTTCGTGAATAAAATACATTCATTTAAGTTTAACAATTTCTTGTGATTATTTTCATATTCTACATGTATAGACAAACAATTTAAAAAAAAAACAAAAATATCAATTTTTGGATGTTTCATTTATAGAAAAATTATCGAAAAATTGACATTTTGATTTTTTTTAATGATTCTGTTTTTAATAAACTTTAATGATAAAAATATTTGCAAACTCAAAAAAAATTATGCTGATTTTACATCCCAAAAAAGGGGAGCCGAGTGTATACACAATTACCGTTTTATTAAATAAAAATATTGTAGCCTCTAACTATTTTATAACGAAGTTACATTCATAGCCTCGGCAGCTTCAAGAAAGCATGGATTTCTTTTTCGAGCTAGGAAACTATTTCTCTTCTTCCATTCTGTATACTTTGTATTCAACACCTGGCTTTCTGGACTCCATTCAAAGAAGAGCGGTTCGTCTTATTAACGATCCCACGCTTACAGAAAGGCTTTCTCCTCTTGCCCACCGTCGAGCTGTGGGGGTTCTGTCGCTCTTCTATAGGTATTTTTACGGCTTCTGCTCAGAGAAGTTGGCCAGTATAATTCCCCCTCTGGCAGCTTCCAACAGAGCAACACGTAGTGCAACTTTTATGCATCCTTTTACAGTTTAACAAGAGAGGCTCCGAACTTTCCGCTTTCTTGTTCCTTTATTTCCAGAGTGTCCAGATTTGGAATCTGCTACCCGCAGAAGTTTTTCCATCTCCTCCCAGTCTTCAAATATTTAAGTCCTGTGTGAACAAACTTCCTCTCACCACATTTAAGACACCCAAGGTACGTTAGTACTCAGGCATCAGCTTAAGTGGACTGTCCAAAGATTAAAAAAAAGAGAAGTTTTAAACTGTGTGCATTCAGAACATACAATTTTTCTTTTAATTGTTAATTTTTTTAAATGCCCGAAACTCCTATACGGAAACTTTTAGTAATTCTGACCTTATTACTAATTGTTTTTGGAACTAGCTAAGGGTTATTAGTTGGTAATTTATATTCCTTTGTATACGGGTCTTTTATTAGCAAATTTACAGTTTTTCAATATGCTTTTACCGGTGAGTCGGTGACATATGTAGGTAGGTAGGTCACTCATAAGATAACCAAAACATTATCAAAAAATCCTTGTGCTTTATTCAGGGTGGTAAAATTGTCAAAAATATATCATTTATTATTAATATTATTAATACCACTTTAGATATTTTAATAAAATTTGGCATACTATTTCTCTGTATCAAGAGTAATTTTTTAGGGCACTACATTTTTTTATTTCCTCCAGTGGCGTTCGTACAGAATTTGACCTGCCTATTTTGGCAGATATTGATGGGACGTCACTGATTTCTCTTAAAATAAAAAGTATTTTTGAAATCCCCAATTATTTATTAGCAAAGTTGATCACTTGATTTTTTTAAATCCGATGACGGTTTGTGCTTAAAAAATAAAAACCATTTCTCTGAATGATCAAAACAATATAGATAAATAATATTACCATATTTTTTATTTTAAGAGAAATCAGTGACGTACCATTAATATCTGCCAAAATAGGCAGGTCAATTTCCATACGAACGCCACTGTTTGAAATAAAAAATGTAGTGCACTAAAAAATGCCTCTTGATACCTAGTACATGTATGCCAAATTTTATTAAAATATCTAAAGTGCTATTACTAATATTAATAATAAATGATTTATTTTTGAAAATTTTACCACTCTGTATCTCAAAATTTGGGACGTTTAGGACATACGTTTATATGAAGTTTTCTTTTTAAAATGGACCCAAAAATTGTCGCCTTAAATATTGACATTCAATTAAAAAACACCCTGTATAAAGTAAGCGCTTGGGATAATTTGACCCCGTTTTACTGCCCTCTGTATCCACCTGTCAGCCTTTTTGGATTTAGACACCTTAAGGGGTTCAACTTTAAGTGGCCAAAATGGCTGACCTATTATCGAGGACGATTTTTTTCCCAAAAGTTTTGCACTTTCACTCTTTATTGCTACTCCCTATATCCAATAGGTTGTCAGCCTGCGCAAGAACATAATTAACAATACTAAATAAACATGTTTTAAGGAAGAAACTCCATTTTACTGATGACGATGATTTTTCGGCTCTGGTTTAATATTATCAGGTCAATTTGATCTTGTGAACTTTAACCAATTTTAAATCGCTTGATTCAAATTATGCCAGTATTGGAATTAGTAATTGTTTCTCTCCCCTCTTCTATACTCTTTGGAAGACACATAAATGTACTTTTACATTTTTTTGGGACGGCAAAGTATATGCCTGCCTAGGCAGGGAAATGCGTTTTTCTACGAGCGTGCGGGAAATGGTTCTTCCCACATTATTTTTTGTGTGGGAAGACTTTATTCCCACACTAGTGCGGGAAGGTATATTATTCCCACACTAGCGCGGGAAGAGTTTGCAAATGTTAAATGAGGCGTTGAGAACCAGACCGGACATCCAATTAATTAATGACTTAAATGAAAAAAAATGGGTTTAAAAAAATGTGTGGTTTTTTTAGGTGAAGGAAATGCATATAAATGCACTATTTAAGATTTTGTGGGTGTTCGTTCTGGCTCTCAACACCTAAAATAATGAGGGTGACGTTAAATAATTGTATTGTTGATTCACCAAGTTACCTTCGGTTTCTATGATGATGAGTTTTTATTGACTTTCAAAATATTTTCGAAGTATAAAGTATAACCTTATATTAAATATGGAACACGAAATTTCGCAAGATGTTTTACATTCTTCTAATGTAGCTACTTTAGAAATTATATCGAAGAAATCTGCTCCTACATATCAACAAGAATATTCGTTTTTCAATAATTGGTGTTCCCAAAAAAACTTTAATACATCGGACAAAGAGAAGGTTTATCTAGCATATATTGCTGAACTTTCTAAGTAGTTAAAGCCGTCTACAATATGGGCCAGATATTCCATGCGGAAAACGATGATAAAACTGAAGCGAAATGTGGACATCAGCAAATTTTATAAGGTCATTGACTTTATCAAGCCAAGAAATACTGGCTTTAAACTTAAAAAATCTAAAACGTTGACAAAAGAAGATATCATTAAATTTTTATCCGAAGCTCCAGATACATATATTTGTTTCATAAAATTGTGCCTATTTTTGGAATTGCTGGAGCCTACCGTCGCCAGGAGCTAACAAATTTAACTTTGGATGACATTGAAGATAAAAAAGATATCTTAGTGGTTAACATACCAGGCACAAAGACACATGTAACACAAACCTTTGTTGTTTCCTGTTAAAAGTATATTTACTACTGCAAAAATATATAGAATTGCGTCCATCAAACACTAGCCATTGAAGATTTTTCATAAATTATCAAAATGTACAATGTACAGTGCAGTGCGTGGGGATAAACAAAATCGGAAAAATATCCTCTGATATAGCTGGATCCTTAAGCTTGAAAATCATGAAGAGTATACCGTACACTGTTTAAGGAGGTCCTCCGCAACTTTATTGGCTAAATCTTCTCGGACAGACATTACAGACCTAAAACGGCACGGATGATGGAAATCTTCTTCGGTTGCAGAAAGTTTTATACATGAATGAATAACACATAAAATGGAAATTGCTAATAAAATTTTAACAAATAATGTTTCAAAAAGTAATTTACCATAAATTCACTCGAGCCGACGCCATGTCTACAGCCTGCAGCTACAGCTACTACTTCCAGCGGTACTATAAGTTCAGGTTTATCCATCTGCTCAAACCGTTCGCTTGATTTAGATTCTACCGTAAATGTACAACATATGACAAATTGTACTTTTAATATAAATTATTTTTAATAACATTGTAAAATTGTTAAAAGTCATGGTTTTCATAACATTATTCATTATTATTACTGTTTTCATAAATTTTTAATTTTATCTTCTCACTTGCATTTTATTTAAAACATGTTTTTTGTGTCATCACCCTTAGTACGCTCGTAGAAAAAATGTAGTTCCTAACACTTGCGGGAAGAAATTTCCGGTACTTAGGTTCTATGCATCCTCGTGCCGGAAATTTTTCTTCCCGCACTTGTTAGGAAAATAGCTATTCCGTCCCCATTTCCCTGCTCGTTTTTTTATTTCCAAAATTCAAAGTCAAAGTTTAAAGTGTCAAAGGCCTTTGACAATATATGTAGGATTTCGTACAATAAAATCTTTTAAGTTTTTGCCTCAGAAATTAAGAACTGAAAATAAAATTCCATATAAACCTCGATGGAAAACTTCATTGCTGTCTCGAGGATCTTTTGACAAGCAATAAAACATTTTCCGTCTTGGATAGTAATATACTGTTACTTATTTGCTTTTTGACATTCTTACACCATTTTTTTTGAGTTTATTACACAGTCATTAAGTGAATGGATGACCTCTGGATGGGTAGGGTCACTGACTACTATGCCACCCATATCAAGTTTAAAGTTTTTACTTTTCAATTTTACGCCTAATTTTACAATTGACATAGGTATATATACTAGACACCAACCAGAATTCACCAGAGGTATCCTAAATTACCCAGACAGAAATATAATTACTCATTTTAAATCTCCGTTTACGAGGCGCTAATTTATTTTCTAAAACGTTCTCTATTGTCATTTTTTATGAATCAACAAATAAATCCATTAGATGTTAATTTATTTGATCATTTCATTATTAACTACTTTTAAATATAATGTCATCAGTAGCTTGTGAGCAGGTGACCTATTGTCATATAGACAAATTTCCGAGTAAAATCATTGTACTCTCTAACTCTGTACAAGCGCTAATGTAATTAGTAAGGATTCTATAATAAGACCACATGCCTTGTTGCACAGTCATGGATGTCAAAGTTAATTTAAATAAATAAAATGTTTTTTTTTTAATAAGCAGCATTTAAAACATAAATAGAATTGAGCATTTATATCACGGATATTTTAAAATAATTAGATTTTTGGCGCAATCTGACGCTATATTACCGGGACTGTACGTTTGGGAGAAAATTACTAAATCTCACTAACCATAACCAATAATTTATATTTTTTTAAAACATACATATTTGCCTTAAAATATTTATTTTTAAATTAGTAGACCGCAAAACGTTAAAAAAGTCGCTTCCTTCTTGACTTTTTTTTTGGGGTATATCCTTGGGCATCTGAAATGGCCAATGACGACATTTTCTAGGAGTTCAGAGTTTTTTATAGCGAAAAATGTCATAAATCTGTCATAGTTGAGATTTTTTTTAATGATAGAGGAAATGTAAGCGAAGGGTTTACAAAAAAAGCTTTGTTTTTTTGTAAACCCAAGACAAACTTGAACGTTTACTTTTCTACATCACTTTTTAGAGTAATCGGGAAACTTTTTTGTTTTAAGGAATTTTGCCATACTATCTGCGTATGAAATGAAGCTAATATGTCAACAAAGTTTTTGAAAAAAACCGCAGTAGTCTACCATTCATAGTTTTTGAAATATTGATAATTAAAATAACGAGGATACGTGCGTTCGGCAGGTTTTTTCCTGGACAGGCAGCCGCGCCGGCGGCTGGCCAGTATTTTCGTGAATAAGATTTTAAGAGAAGGAAGAAAATATAACACAAAAAGAATTTCATTAGTCTTTAATACATATACAGCCCATTTATTGAAAAACCTGGAAAGACAAAGACGAGGTGATTTAAATACTGCAGAGTTCAAAGTAGCTGGTTCAAGAAAAGTACCCAAATTTCGAGATTTTATTAAATCCTCCAGAAGGCCAAATTTACTAAATAACTATGAAACAGTAATTATAGGAGGTGGCTTCTCAAATCCTTAATTGTGTTTCGAAGTAAGCAAAATCGAAGGCACAAAATGTGTGGAGAATTTAAGAAGCAGATACTAGACTAATACTTCATGTGCTGGCGGAGCTAAAACTAGGAAATACAATTTTGGTAAAATCTGTTGATACCGATGTCCTGATTTTGCTTTTACATTTTTACTGTAAAACACCACACATATCCCAAGGTAATGTATTTATACAGTTAGGACAGGGTAAAAATTCACGTTTTTTGTCAATTAATGTCGTTGTAGCAAATTTAGAAAAGGAAATCTGCAAAAAACTATTAACAATTCATTGCTTAACTGGCTGTGACACCACTAACGCAATGTATAAAATAGGGAAGAAAACGGCATTCGATATATTATCTAAAAATATTGAGAACTTAAAATAGCTAGAAAACGTTCCCTTTTTATCAGAAGAAGAAGCATTGGCAATAAGTGTGAAATATACGCTTTATTTATATAGGAATAAAAACCAAAACATTACATCCCTCAATCAAATGCGATGGTTGCTGACAACTGAATCAAATCGTCCAGCTTCTGAGCTGCCTCCCACCGATGACGCATTTAAAGAACATTTAAAAAGGTAAGACAGCTGTTAAAGTATCTTTAATATAACACAAAAACTCATTTATATATACTTTTCAAGGTGTATGTATCAATTGAAAATTTGGTACAATAGCCACATACAAGATTCGCCATTGGAAGATTCTTCTCGATATGGTTGGATATTTGATAAAGGTATTTGGAAGCGAAATTTTTCTTCCCAAGAACTAGTACCCGATACTATAAGAAGAACTTTGTCTATACGTTGTTCAGACAAGACTTGCATAAATGTACCTGTTTTTCTCAATGTTTAAAATGCTGCAGTGAGTGCAAATACGTAAACTGCAGTAACAAAAACCAAGCTACAGAGACTTACAATTCAGACGTTGAGGTTATTTGAATCATTTATTAATAAATGTACGTATCTAAGTTTTAAAGTTTTTTAATTGAATATTTATCTTTAATTTTTTGTTAATCACTGTAATTTAGTAATTAAGAATAAGTACAATTATTTGAAAAAATCTTAACAGTTTTTGTTTCATAAAAACATTTCTCTAAAAATTGCTTGGATATTGATAAATACCTAAAAATTTTAGTGAAAATTATAATCAGTTAAATAAAAAGAAAAATATTCTATTTATCGTTCAATTATTTAGTAAAGCATTAAAATGAATTATTTGCTATTTTGTATCAAAGCTCCCTCTCACATACATAAATAAAATAATGAAATAATCCGGATCAGGCCGAGCGAGCGGGCGGTTTAGCAAGCGGCGCAGCGTATGGCGAACGGAAAATTGTTCAAATTCAGGTAACGATAACTTCAAAGTTATTTATCCCAGAATACTGCGTTTTTTTAAAAACTTTGTTGCTATATTAGCTTTATTTCATACGCAGATAGTATGACAAAATTCCTTAAAACAAAAAAGTTGATTGATTACTCTAAAAAGTGATGTAGAAAGGAAAATGTTCAAGTTTGTCTTGGGTTGAAGCCTCTTTTAAATAATTAATTGTTACAGTCATCTTCGCTTACATTTTATCCATCATTCAAAAAAAAAATCTCAACTATCTTAATTAGTGACGGAGATATCGCGAGGTATGTGTGAAAAAGTAAGAAACAATAATTATGACAAATTTATGACATTTTTCCTTATAAAAAAATTCTGACCTACTAGAAAATGTCGTCATTGGCCATTTTAGATTGCCATGGACCTTAGCTATAATTCTGTAGAGGTCTCATCTAGTTATACCTCAAAAAAAGTCACATTTTTACGGCTTTTGCGGTCCACTAAATGTGTCAATTTATATTAATTAATTAGATCTTATTTTTGCCCTATTGGATGCCAAATAGACTCCGGCAGCTTTTAGTCGTAAGCTAGGTATGGGTTCGTTATTGGGCTTTTTCTAAGTTAATTGTTTAATAATTAAAACCGAAATTAATGATTAATTGAATAGTTTTAAGCGCCACTGATTTTTCTTTGACTACCTTATGTCATGGCGAAATTCAGAAACTATCAGCAATAAAATGAAATCTTTGCACCCTTAGCTAAATATTTTTTGCTTAAATTTGGTACAAATTATTTACATTTGAATATGGTACAAATTATTTACATTTATACAAAAGTCCACAGGTAAGGTACACCCTATTTTTTTAAATTTAAATTTAAAATGAAAAAAAAATGGCATTTATGGTGTTAATTGGTTAAAGAAAATCATCATATAATAAAGAAAAATAAATTGTCTATCCCTGTGACCCCTGTAGTTCTGTATTATGTACTAATTTGGCTTTTTTACAATTAATAAAATATTATTTAAATAAAATGGACAAAACTGACTTTAAATTTGGATCTAAAGCTGCTATAGAGTCAATATATATTCAGCTAAGCTTCTCTTGGTTCCACTGCCAACTAGAAAGGTCCTGAAAAAATCAAATTTGAACACCCATGAAAGCTTGTTCAGCTTAAATCACTTAAAAGAAAATTTGAAAGGTTATAGAACTCCATGATCTCCGGGAAATATTGCTTCGCTGGGTCCATTATTGCAGATAAATGTTAGTGATTTTTTTATGTTTACTCAATTGTGTAAACATCGACACCTTGATTGCCAACTTGAACTCCGCGTTGATAGAGTTCCAGTTTACGCATAAAACTTGCAACTTTATCTTGCGCTGTTAAGAAATTAGGAGTATTTTCTTGTAATAAGATATTCATATTGTTGATTTCACTAAAAATACTGTAAGATACACAGGTGACGTTTGGCAGCATTTGTGCTGCTTTGCCACAAGCAGGTTTTTTGTGAATCTTTTCCCTGCAGTGACAATATAAAATATAAAATAGAACAATAGTTAGCAAACTCTTTTAAATTTTTGAGCAATATACAATATAAAAGTTTTTGTATGATCACAATCGGTAAAATTTACACCCGAACCATTAGTAATACCTCAAACAGTACTCATTACTGCAAAGTAGGTAATAAATTCCTGATGATTAGTTTTAATTAGCAAATAATAATTTTTTAAAAATGTTGTAAAATGGTTAATGTGAGTAATTTATTAAATTCTCGTTGGTTATAAAGGTATTCAAATAATGCTGTTATTTTTTAAACATCCAATACAATATGTAATAAACATCATATTATTTTTTCTAACCGATTTTAAATTATAAGGGAATCAAAAAAAATTAAATTGTCTTACAAAATTTAACAAAAATTATGAAAACAAACAAAAACAAAATCAAAAGTAGGTACGAAACAAATTAGGGACCTACAAGGTTTTTGAGATTGGTGCCAAAAAATTTATCTAACATAAACTTTAATAAAAAAAAACTATGGCTTTGATAGCATCAACCTTATTTATTATAAAAATTAAAGTTTTATAATTTTGAGTTAACTTTTTTTGAGTCAATATAATTTTTATGAATTACCGTTTATGGGCAGATTATTTAAAGTAAAAATGGCAGAATGAAAATAAGTTAAAACATTTTAAAACACCCTTTTCTTAATTAAAAAAATATTTTACTTTACTTACAAGATATTTGTATAATATTGGGCACTTGCAACAAATAATCTTTGAAATACTATAATATTTTTGAAAATTATACTTTTTGTATACAATGGTGTTTTAAATGTTTTTTACTGATTTTAATAATGTAATTTTAACTTTAATTAATCTCTAATAAACAGTAATTAAAGAATATATATATAATATAATAATATATAATATTATTATAATATAATATATAATATATATATATATATATATATATATATATATATATATATATATATATATATATATATATATATATATATATATATATATATGACTGGTTATATAAAAAGGATATTTAAAAAATACCAACATTATTTGAATAGCTAACTATTTTACAACATTTTTTAAAATTTATTATTTGCTATTTAAAACTAATCATCGGGAATTTATTAACTACTTTGCAGTGATTAGTACTGTTTAAGGTACTACTAATGGTTTTGGGTGATTTCTAGAAAGTGGAAATAACACGGTGTTTTTTTCTGCGAAGCTAGTATTGAAAAAGATAAATATTACCTATTATTATGCAAAGAAGCACTTAAACTTAAACTCAAAACATTTCTTTATTACTTACTCAATAATTTACATTTTATCTGAATAGCTACATTTACAATATATTAAGTACTGTATGTCTTCGCACTCCTCTTTACCTTTTCAGATTTTAGGGGTGAGTAGACGGCTAGTGGCAAGGCGTGGGCAAGATAATGCCAAGCAAATAAAACTTACTTGAAAACATTGGCAACCCGTTAATATATATTTATATAAATTTATTCATTAATTTTTTTATTCTATTTTCTTGGGTATAGGTTGTATTTTTAAGAACAAAAAAATTATTTCAATCTACAACGTTTCGCACAATATGTTGTGCTTTGTTAAGATTTATTAGCCTAAAATATAACAAAATTACCAAGACAATCAAAACACTCTAAAATAACAAGATATTCATTTAACTTTAATGGCCGGTTGCACCAACACTTTTTGCGACACTTAAGTTGTTCTAAGGATTAACTGCCCCTTAAGTTTCAAATGTTTCTTGCACCAGCTGAAATTGGTCCTTAATGGTCCCTTAACTTTAAGTGTAGGATTTTCTGTACTTAATGATCCCTTAAGTAATTTGTAAAGTTGACATTTGACAAATATTTTGTTTATTGTTCATTTATTTTTTTGTTTGTAGTTTCAAATAATTAATTTGATAAAAATTATGTAAAAACGAAGTTTTTAAACAATGGTGTTTTGGATTGTGATATTATAAATGCGATGTAAATTAGATTTCCAAGAAAAATGTAGAAACAGTGAATTTTTATTACTTATGGCAATTTTGAGATTTATTTACCTTTTTTTATTCTTTTGGACATTGTTCTGTTATTTTTAAAAAGAACTGTTTTGACGAGATGGATAATCTTACATTTTTCAAAAGGTTCAAATTAACGAAGCAAACAGTGCTCAGCTTACTTAAGCAAATCGAAGATGAGCTTTAGTTTAAACATGACAAGTTTGTATTAGCTTTTAAATTTTAAGTATTTACTTGTAAATTAGGAATATTTAATTTGTTCATATAAAATAATAAAAGTTTTTTTTTAATGATGTATTTGTGTTTATATTTCATATTGACAATAATTATTCTCTTTCCATGGCCGTAAAGAAAGGCCCCCTGATCTTTTTTTCCCATATTCTTATTAATTTTACAACGAAAAATCACAAACTAACTACTGATTTTGTATTATAATGTCTATAAAATGAAAAAAAAAGTTTTAATTATTTACAAAAATTCAAGTCGGATTACTTCTATCATTTAAATGACACAAGCTAGAAAAGGAAAGATCTAATATCAGTTAATTCTGATTATTCGCGTTGTAAAGGCCAACAATAAAAAAGAAGAACGATGCAACGTTGCCGTCTTTCTAAGTAGTCTTAGTTAAGTTGCAATAAAAATCTTATGGTGAAAGCGAAAACAATTTAAGTTACCCTTAATTTTAAGAGCTTCTTAATAAAGGTCTACTTAAGATACTTTTGGTACAACCGGCCATAACATTCGTACCTTAGAGCTAATATGTAGATATTTATGGTTTAAATGATTTGTAGAAATTTGGTAAAATGCATTTTTTTAAGATCTTTTTTGTTTTTTTGTGAGAAAAATACATTTGATAAATGGTTTTTTATACTATTGATGTTTTTTTATGTGATAAGGATATGCTTTAAGTAGATGAATTTGCAATATACAGTACGAATTCTTCTAGTTTCACTATACAGTACGGAGTTTGCGTTGATATATTTGACATATGTTACCTATTTCGTTTTTAATAATATTTAATTAAACCTTAAAATAACTTAAATAAATTAACATAAGGTAATTAACCTAAATTAATTAACCTAGTAATTGTGTTTATAGTGTTTTATATTTTAATATGATTTTTAATTATGTAACAACGCAACCTTAGTTTAAATATTTTTAAGTGTTTCAGTGTTTCAATTGTCTTGGTAATTTTATTATAATTTCACAGAGCACTTGTAGAAGTGGTCTGTGATAATTTATTATATTTTGGGCTAATAAATGCTTGATAAAGCACAACATATTGTGCGAAACGTTGCAGTATGAAGTATTTTTTTTCTTTTTTTAAAAATACGACCTATACCCATACGTGTATATGTATGGTGCCACAGATTAGAGAGCATGCATGGGGATTTCGGAAACCGTAAGAGATACGAAGTCGGTTAAATTATGGCAAAGTTGCGCATTTAGGTGCCTAACAAATCCTATTAGAAGTTGAAAATTACGAGTACTTCCGGAGATATCTGGAAAAAACCGAAATTTGCCAATTTCGTTTTTATTTTTTTTCTGACGTTATTTCAAGAGATATGAAAAAACAAAAGACACTTTCTTATGGCCACACACAGCGTTGAGAGAATTTCGTAAGACGTTTCGTTTCCGTTAAACCATCATCAACTTTATTTATTTAAATACGGCACCTAATTGTTTATTGCATTTTTTAAAAGCAGTTATAATTCCAATTACAATGATGTATAACACTTAATTTTTTTTATGTTAAATAAACATATTTTCCATAAGAGACAATGAGTTAGACAAAGAACGCACATCATTTCTTATAGGGGCGTTCCATATTTGTAAATAAATATTAAATGTTATACATTTTTGTAATTGGGATAATAAGGGGTCCAAAAAATTAAATAAAAAACCCAGGTCCGTATTTAAAAAAAAGGAAAGTTGATGATGGTTTAAAGAAATCGAAACGTCGTACGGAAAATCTCTCAACGCTGTTTTGTAGAGCTTAAAAAGTTGCCATGAGAAAGTGTCTTTTGTTTATCCATATCTCTTTAAATAACGTCAGGAAAAAATAAAAACGAAATCAGCAAATTTTGTTTTTTTTCCGGATATCTCCGGAAGTACTCGGAATTTTACAACTTTCCAATAGGCATGTTGTTAGCCACCTAAATGCGCAACTTTGGCATAATTTAACCGACTTCCTATCTCTTACGTTTTGTCAAATCCCTTCATCACTTAATCTTGTGACCCTTATATATATATGAAGAACAATTTTCAAAAATATTATATACAAATGTCTTTGTTCTGGAGAAAGCCAAATAATTTTTTATTTCATAAACTATTAGAAACCATTTTCTTAAGTCCTTAAAACAAACGACACTTATGCTAATAGGTTATGATACTAAAATTAAATTTTGATTTATAAACCTAGCCCAAATTAGTTTAACCATCCCTTTTATTATGTTTTTTTTATGCCATCTATTCAAAGTGTGCCCTAAAACCTAATCTACTTTTTGCTTTTGTCAGCGAATATATTATTTCGGTTAAAGTTTATTTTGGGAAAGGAAAACTTAATTTAATAAAAAGGGTCGATTATCCCAGATTGATAACATCTTATCGTAGAATAAGAAAAAAATAAGGGTTTCTTATTCTGCCGTTCCAGTATATAATAAACAAGATTTAAATCTTACGATAAACGAGAAATAGGTTAGGTTTTCATAATACGAATATTTTTAGCACATGCACGTGTAGGCAGTTCGCCCAAAAAGACTATTTCCGGGTTTACAGAATTTCGTTTCATAAAGACGCTCGCGGCGCGAAAGTCGTTAAATATCCCAGTAAATAAGCCGAAAAATACTGTAAAATGTGGAAAAGTCGATAAACAGCTCCGATTTTAAAATTTTTTGTTTGTACATATTCTGTAGACCCTCAGGAACATTTATCACCACTAACATCTGCCTTGCAATGAAAAATAAAAAAAACTAGGGTATTTTTCCCAATCTCCAATAGTAAAACTGATAAAAAACTTTTGAAATTCAAAATTTCACCTCGGAAATCGCCTCTCGGGGGTTTTCGAGGTCGCTGATTACGAATCCGCAGTCAAAAATCGTGTAAGTCTGATTTCACCCCGTCAAAACCTCCGAGAGGCGATTTCTAAGGTGAAATTTTGAATTTTAAATTTTTTTTATCCGTTTTACTAGTGGAGATTATTTGGGGGTGGAAAAACTACACTAATTTTTTCATTTTTCATTCAAGGCAGATGTTATTGGTGATAAATGTTCCTGATGGTCTAGAGAGCACGTAAAGACAAAAAATTTTCAAATTGGAGCTTGTTATCAACTTTTTCACATTTTCCGGCTTATTTACTGGGCTAAAATGCGAGTGTAAATAGTTTGCGGCTTGAAAGGGGAAACAATGAAGGTAACTGTAAATATAAGGTCTGTTTGTTATCCAGAAATAGTGTACACTATCTCACACTTTTTTGTGAAGAAACCGTTTGTTATCTCGTCAGTCTAATTTAGGACTAGGTGGTATGAATTCTGGTGTAAACTAGTTTTCACTTAATAACTCTAAATCTCGAAGTCTGAATTTACATGCATTCTTACTACAAGACTTGAATTTTTTTGTTTATAAACATAAATATAAAGTTTTTTTAATTTCTGACGTCAGTTTAAAACGCGGACGGAACTTATTTACACTTAGTTCCACTTTTTAGTTCTACACTTTCTTACCCTGTCCTACACCGTACTTGATAACAAACAGGTCTATAGCGGGCGAGTGTTAGTTAAGAAAAGATTTTAGGAAACTATTCCCCCAAAGGGGCAATAGGGGATAAAAGTTTGTATAAAACTTCGTCATTTTTGGCCTTCGAAGTACGAAAATTGTGAGCAATTAAAAATGATCTGTTTCAACATTATTCGAATTTTATTCCTTGAGGGTGGTGAAGGGGAGGGGGTTACAAATAGGGATTAAAGTGTGTATATTAAAAAATCGTCAATCGTGATCTATAAGGTTGTAAATATGGAAGTTGGTAATTGGGCTTCTGATTACTTATAAAAACAGTATTTTTGGACCTTCATTCCCTGAGGATTTAAAAGAGAGGATAAAAGTTATATGATAAATTGATATTAACTTATTTACAAACGCTATTTATATTATGAAATGATAAGAAATGAAATACGATAACGTAAAAAATATTAAATCGCTTCGTCGTGCGAAGTATATGATGGAAGATGGAGCGCGGGGAATATAATGAGACGCAATGGAGTAAAAAAGGGGCCAGTTACGTGAGGGCAGACGTCTTTGTCGCTCGTATTGACCGTATGAAATTTTCTTGCGTGAACGAAAAAATACCAAAACAGCTACAATCGCGTAGTTCACGCGAGCAAAATGATAGTTGTATTAATATACCGGGTGACGCAGCGGACATGTAACAGCCCATAACTTTTTTATTTATAAAAATTTATTTTTGAAATTACGGTGATGCACCTGTCATAAAAACACGCTTTTAATAACTAAATAAAACTAATTTTTTACTTCCGGTTAATCCGGAGGTAGCTCTTAATTTAAAATTTTAAATAGCATACTGTATATATTTTTAGCCTACCTAATCCGCCGCAAAATTCTCTTTTTAACAATATTTACATTGTCATTTTATTTTAAAATGGCTGTTAAAGTCGAATTTTTTTACAAAATTGTAGTAGGCATTGAGATGTAAGAATAGGGTGTAAAAATATGTATGAGATTGTAATTTTTTTTCCTATTAATGGGAGTCAGGAATAGAGCTTAATTTTTAAAATTAAAAAATGTATTTTTTAACGCTTAATATCTCAAAATCCATAATGGGAAACTTCAATTTTGATTTAATCTAACTTTAGATCAAACATTTACTATTTTATATAATTTATCAAAACTAGTAGGAAGAACTGACTTTTTTTTTAAACGCAAAATTATACATGTCTATATTTTTTTAAGTTAATTGTTTAGCTCACCGTTGTGTTATAGGTTTAATTATCAAATAAATTTCTTTGATTTGTACCAAAAAATTGTCATTTCTTGAACCTCTTGATCTGTTTAACATTTTTGTCATTCCTATGCTGGGGTAATACACTGCTTATTTGGCACATTATTGTTACCTGTACTTATACTTATTATAAGGATTGGCAAATCAATTTAAATATGTATAATTTTGCGATTTTAGTAAAAAGGTCAGTTGTGCATACCAATTTTCATTAATTATATAAAGCAGTAAATATTTGATCTAAAGTTACATTAAATAAAAATTGGAGTTTTTTATTTTGGATTTTAAAATATTAAGCGTAAAAAAATACATTTCCAAAATTTTAAAAATTAATCTTTATTCCTAAATCTTATTAATTGGATAAAAAGTAACAAAATTATAAATATTTTTACGCCTTATTCTTCACATCTCAACGCCTTTTACATGCTGATAATTTGTAATTGTCACGTCATGGCATACTAAAATTTTGGGAAAAAAATCAATTTTGGCACACATTTTGAAATAAAATGACAAGTGTGACATATGGCAGGTAGGCTAAAAATACATACAGATTGCTATTTAAAATTTTAAATTAAGGGTTACTTCCTGTTAATCCGAAAGTGAAAAAATGGTTTTATTTAGTCATTAATAGCGCGTTCTTATGACAGGTGCATTAACGTTATTTGAAAAATAAATTTTTATAAATAAAAAAGTTATGGGCTGTTACATGTCCGCTGTGTCACCCAGTATATTTACTATGAGATAAATTCATTACTAATAGTTCTAATAAAAAACGAAATAAACATTGTACGTGTTCAAAATCAGCAGATTTTTGATCGAAAGATGTTTTTGTTCTCTTTGCGAAAAGTTGATAAGATTATCACTTTCAAAACGTATTTAAAACGCTTTGTTTTGTCAACAACTAATCCACACGATACGATTCCACAATCCCAGTTCTTTGTTAAAACTACGTATTTAGTGGATTGGATATTACATCCTCAAGCAAGCTAATATTGTACATGCGATATTTATGTAGACTTAAACGTGTGCAAAAGTGTTTCCGCAAACGTTGGCAATAAAAATAAGAGTTATGGAAATTAGAAGTTTTTATGAGTAGTAATAATAACGAATCTACAAAACGATTTTAAAATTTAGATTTAACTTTGTTGCCATTAGAATGTTCTAATAGGCTCCTTGCACATATTTTTTTATTGGCTTAAAATAATCCTTTATACCTAAATAATGCTTCTTCCAAATATTTTTTATACCAAATTATATAACAGACTTACAAGAATTTAAACTTCAAATATGTAAACCATCGCGCAACAACGATATCCACGTCACAAATCGCTGACAACAGACATTAACAATGCCTAGCGACACAGACCACTGCGGCTATGTTTCAATATTACGTCTCGGATGAGAGTAAAGTGAATAGAATACCAAGCGGAGCTAATTCGGATGCGTATTGGAATTGTCTTTTGTGTTAGAAAACACGTGATAAACATGGAAGCGTCTAACAAGGAGACGGCACGGCCTTGGGGTCGGCGATTTGACTCAATTTTTTTTGTGATGATAAGAGTGCACTTAGTATATCATAACATTAAAATACTAAGGCGCACTATTGAGAAAATCCCACAAAAAAAACGTTTTAATTTTTTTTATTTTTTTGTGTAGCATACTGAAAATGTATTTTTTTTGTCAAATCGCTAAGTGGCTCAAGGTTCTCGCCCACAAGCGCGACGCGACGCGACAATTTTGTCCGCCCACTGGGTGAGGCAACGCTAAGCGGCGCGACGCAGCTCGACGCGAAATCTGCCAAAATGTGGCAATCGGTTGCGAGTTGTTATGGATATCAAACAAAGATATTTTTGTATTTGGAGTAATTGCTGCTATGGAGGAGAAAGAAAAGAAGAGTTTGGGTCCATGAAATTAATGGAAAGATAAATGTTTGTGGAGAATTCCATCACTTATTTTCAGATTTGAGAAAAGATGCAAGAAAATTTTTCAAATACTTTCTCATGTCGGAAAAAAAAGTTTTTTGAACTTCTCAGTTTAATAAAAACGTCTATAGAACACCAAAAAAAAGTTGCTTTTACATACCTTAAAATCAGAATCCATTAAACAACTTTTTAATTTAGATTAATTTTTAAAAAATTATAATAATAATAAAATACAAATATCACAAAAATAACAACAGATGAGCAAATGCAGTGATAACAGAACAGAGCAACATGTGAGATTCTTCACGATGATACCCGAAAAAGGTCACGCGAAATTGTCGCTTGCTTGCTCTCCCGACTTGTCCGAGCTGTCGCGTCGCGTCGTTTCCGCGTCCGCGCGTCGCGTCGTTGCGTCGCGTCTGCGTCGCGTCGTTGCGTGCGGGGCTGCCAGTTTAATTACTTGTAAAGCATCCCTGATGCATTTAATAGCGTCGCGCCGCGTCGCGCTAATGAGCGAGAACCTTCTCAGGCAGTAGCGTTCGATACATTTAACCCGAAGGTTCTGGGTTCGATTCTGCTCCATGCCTTTGTTTGTTTTTACGTTATTAATTATTTTTAATATTATAAATCTTTAAATTCTTAAATTTATTTATATCAAATTTTTTAATTAAATAATTCTAACATTAGTTTACATATCTATGCCTCAAAACTATGTACTGACAGAATCGTTTATTTATGAATGTAAATGATGTACCTATGTTTTTCAATGATTACCTTACAAACCCTGTGTGTTGTAATAATTATTGTTTTGAATGTTTCTATAATAACTATCACTCAGGTTTTGCAAATTATTATAATTTAAATAAATATTTAATGCAAATTGACTTCAGAATATTTTCTTTTCTTTTTTATAATTGTGAATAAAAAAACACTACTAAACTAAAAAAAAATTCAGAAGTATTTTAAAGAATAATTATATTAAAAATAATTAATTACTTAAAAAAAGTAAGGCATGGAGCAGAATCGAACCCTGAACCTTCCAGTTAGAAGTGTGGAAGGCTACCGCCTGAGCCACATAGCTGTTTGACAATGGGGTTACATTATAAGTATGTATGCTACACAAAAAAAATTAAAACGATTTTTTTGCCGGATTTTCTTAATAGTGCGCTTTAGTTTTTTAATACTGTGATATACCAAGTGCACTCTAGCACCACAAAAAATTGAGCCAAATCGCCGACCCCGAGGCCGTGCCGTCTCCTTGTAAATGCAGTAGATTTTGTGACGAATAGGAGAGAAAATATCTTCCGTTTTTGAGCGTCATCATGTCATGTTGTTTGTTTCAGTTTAGAGTTTAGCAACACCGTCTAAACTTTGCTCGTGGTTAGTTCTGGTTAGTAGTAATTTCGCCAAAATATTTGCATGGGTAGTTATATTATTATTATTTTTTATTGACAAAATTATACAAACATAAACGGGTTAGTTTTAGCGTAAAGCGGTGTTTTTCAATCTATGAGTCACGATCCTTAGAGGGGTCGCGAAGCCTTACTCGGGGGGGTCGCGACAAAGGGAAAAGGCAAGATTCTATACTACAATACAAAACATAGTTTCAGTGAGAAAATGGGCTTATTTATTTTTCAAAAACTTGTCAAATCGTGGTGCTATTTTCGAAATGTTAATTATAAAATCATTTTCCTATTAAAGTCTATTTCTCTTTTTAGTTTTAATGTCAACCATTCATATGAAAGTCAGTTCACAGAGGAAAGAAGTGGCGAATAGCACTAATAATTTTAGAGCTTCCATTACCAGCTCTGGATATTCTTGTTTCCTTTTCATCCAATATACGTCAATACTTTGCAAATGAAATTCCATCTTAAGCATGCCGTCAGCAGCTAAATCCATAAGATTTTCTTTAATATTTGTAGTGAGATCAGCCAGTTCTACTGATTTATCCAAGAAAGGATTTAGAATTCATCTACGTCCATTGTCAGCTTTAAAGTGCATGTCTGGAAAGTATGTTAGTAATTCCTCTTGCAAATTATGCAAGCTCTGTATCATGCAAGGAATCTAAACCCTTACCACAAGCAATTGGTATGTTGCATTATCTTCAACAGTCTTCTAAACACATGGAACAGACTCAAATATATTGTTTTTCAGAGAAGTTCACCACAAATGAAGTTTTGCAAGAAATGGTTTGACTTTATCTTTAGCTGTTAAAATACTTTTTTCTCTACCTTGGAGGCTTTTGTTTAAATTATTAAGGTAACTAAAAAGATCTCCAGAAATGCTAATTTCAAGAGCCAAATGGGTCAGAAAAATGATTAGCATATTCAGATTTAGCATCTTGTAAAAACATTATCAAATTAGCTTTCAATTCTAGAACTTTTGCCAATACCTTTCCTTTGAATAGCCACCTGACCTCTGTGTGATAAAGAAGATAGTGATGAAGCGAACCCATATCCCACAAACAACTCTAAACCGCTAGAGGTTTGTAAGGCTTTACCTTTGATAGACTTCACAATTTGTATTACCTCTCATTTAAATCAGAAGGTAAAACCTTAGCTGCTAGAGCTCTGTACTCATCGGCGACCTTGCGCAATGAGAGTTGAGACAAAAGAACATTTTATCTCAGTGTGGCAACGCCGCAAAGTAAATCCCGCGCAAGATGGCGTACAAGTCATAGCCGCACGCAGCCTCACCAACTTACCTCGTTCTTTCTTTCAAAGCTCCCGCGGCTTCTTGCAGTGTTGTAGGTCTTACTAATAAATATAGGTAGATAGGTAGGTAGGTTTAAAGTGAGTGGACCTTTTACGCCCTCCACTGCGACCGCTCGGTATATTCTGGCTCACACTTTTTTATATTTCTCCTAATAGGATCAGACTTCTAATCTGATACCAGATTGGGAGAGAATTCTTACATCTCATCTTACTCGTGTCGCTACCGGACACGAGCACAATATGTGTTCTGATGTGTTCTGGTGTCCCTTTCTCCTGGAGAGTATGACGAGCAGACGATTAAATCCGTCATGCTCTCCTCTCCCGGTCTAGTGACGTGGGTAGCTACCAGGTCCTTGTTACAGGAACCAGATGTTCTTTCTGAGGCCGCATCTTCGGCCTTATCCTATGAAAACGGTCCTATCCGCTTTCTGTTTAAAGCCGGGAACCCTTTTTCCTATAAAGGCGGTTCTGTCAGCCTTCTTTTTGGATTCAGGGATTCCTTTCTAAGCACCTGTTTGTTCGGGAAACAGGCGCCGGTGACTTCAGGGGCACCTTTCGAAACGGATTCACCCGTTTCGGTCGGCGCACCTTTGTCTGTTTGTGATCTTAAGTTGCACCTTTCGAAACGGATTTATCCGTTTCGGTCAGCGCACCTTTGTCACGTTTTTTCCTATGAAAGCGGTTCTGTCCGCTTTCTGTTTGGAGCTAGGTAAGTAATAGTCCACCACGGCAGAGCCCCGCATTACCGCAGTAAGGCTAGATACTCTAAGAGGTCGCCCTGTATCTCAGAGGCACCGTTGGAGACACCTGTTTAAGGCACAGGATGTTAACATCTTGAGTTAAGCCTTGTGTTCATCTTAGCTTCGGATTTCGTTCCATACGTTAGCCAAAAGATTTGCCGATAACCAGCAACTCTAGCGCATGTTCCAAAAGATCCTACTGGGTCCAACCACGACAACGACATGTAAACACAGCGGTTGGGTGAAATATAGGTAACAAAATAGAAAAATAGAGACTTATGGCCGGTTGCACCAAAAGTATCTTAAGTAGACCTTTATTAAGAAGCTCTTAAAATTAAGGGTAACTTAAATTGTTTTCGCTTTCACCATTAGATTTTTATTGCAACTTAACTAAGAGTACTTAGAAAGATGGCAACGTTGCATCTTCTTCTTTTTTATTGTTGGCCTTTACAACGCGAATAATCAGAATTCACTAATATTAGATATTTTCTTTTCTAGCTTGTGTGTCATTGAATGATAGCAGTAATCCGACTTGAATCTTTGTAAATAATTAAAACTTTAATTTTTTTTCATTTTATAGACAATATAATACAAAATCAGTCGTTAGTTTGTGATTTTTTGTTGTAAAATTTATAACGATATAGGAAAAAAAGATCAAGGGCACCTTTCTTTACGGCCATGGAAAGGGAACAATTATTGTCAATATGAAATATAAACACAAATACCTACATAATTTAAAAAAACTTTTATTATTTTATGTAAACAAATTTAAATATTCCTAATTTACAAGTAAATACTTAAAATTTAAAAGCTAATTTAAACTTGTTATGTTTAAACTAAAGCTCATCTTCGATTTGCTCAAGTAAGCTGAGCACTGTTGGCTTCGTTAATTTAAACCTTTTGAAAAATGTAAGATTATCCATCTCGTTAAAACGGTTCCTTTTAAAAATAACAGCAATGTCCAAAAGAACAAAAAAGGTAAATAAACCTAAAAAATGCCATAAGTAATAAAAATTCACTTTTTCTACATTTTTCTTGGGAATCTAATTAACATCGCATTTAAAATATCACAATCTAAAACACCATTGTTTAAAAACTCCGTTTTTACATAATTTATTTTTATCAAATTAATTATTTGAAACCACAAACGAAAAATAAATAAACAATAAACAAAATATTTGTCAAATGTCAACTTCAAATTACTTAAGGGATCATTAAGTACAGAAAATCCAAAAATTGTTCTTGCATTTGTAGGGATGGCAACTTTTAGACCATTTTTGACCGAAAAAAGGTCGTATTAATGAAAAAAAAAATTATTAATACAGATATATCAGTAAAAAACTTGTTAATTCAAAAACAACTTGGTATAATTTTAGATCTCAGTACTTTAAGAGGTCGAGATTTTTGGATAGGAACTTGGCCCGTATTTTACATAAGTGTTGTTGGTGGGATATAAATAAACCGGATAACAAAACTGTCCTGAAATAAATACTGATTTTTAATCAACTAGCTTTACGCACTGACGACATCACTGACCATTCCAACTATTTTTAAATTAAATAAAGAAATAATTTATCGTCTCACACCGGTATTATGTTAAGGTTAATTTATTTGAAACAAAGTGGGTTTCTGAAATGACTCATCATGATCAAATTAATTAACTGTTTTATAGAAGAATATTGGAATTTTCTTACTATTGTGAAACCCAATGTTAATAAAAGTGATAAGATTGTTTTGATTTAATTATCATAAGTATCGTTTTTTCCCATTTCTACGTTATTAGATCATTGGTGTATTTATATATTTTTAATTAAATCTAAAGACAATCCACTAAAGCCTACGTTTAAATAACAGGATGTTGTGTATATTACCAATAAATTATTTACCTAATCTAAAATAATGGGTGTATAGGTGTTTTAATAGTTTAAGAGATTTCAGTGTAATTACGATATTTCTATCTGCCCAGGAGTATGTTTTAGTTTTTGCTGCAGTTTTTCTCTTTTTAGAAGAATTGGGCAGGCGCTATTTTCTTACAGCTTCTCGGCTGTTTTGCTAAAAATTTTAGTGATTTTTAAGTTACTAACCATAAAATATTTTACCAGTAGCCTTGTTTACACGGGGTGGAGCATATTTTTCAAATTTGAACCATCTTAAGGTAGATTAAATATGTTTTTTTTGAATTTGAATTTTTAAAAATTTAATTAAGATATTGGTCTGCGGTTTTTAACAAAAAATAGTTTTTTTTTTATCTTTCTAACAACAGAATAAAAATATACCATTTTACAAACATACACATTTTTACCACCGTACATATTGTAAAACTTAAAAAAACTTGTATCCTTGAAAAAAGCGCCATCTATCTATTTTATTAAAAAGTTTTATAAACTTTTAATCCTGAATTTAAACTTGTCCTAAAAATAGGTTTGGTAACAAAGTAAATCAAGTAAATTTTGAATAAAAATTAAGGAAACTATAACGATATAAATATTAAATAATTGCTTAGCTTCCCTCACCACTACTATGCGGCGTAGTAGAAAAAAATCTTTAATAAAATTGTTATGGAATTAGGTAAGCTTTTAGGTGATGTTTTTAAAATTACAACTAAATTTGGAACTTTTTTTTTAAGATTTCATGAACTTTATTACTTACACTAAAAGCGAGCTATCTTAAAGCCAATTTTTGAATGTTACAATAGTTTATAAATTATGCTATATTTATATTATATATATATATATATATATATATATATATATATATATATATATATATATATATATATATATATATATATATATATATATATATATATATATATATATATATATATATATATATATATATATATATATATATATATATATATATATATATATATATATATATATATATATATGAATAAAGCCTCTGTGGGTTCTGTATTCAATTTTTTGTCAGATCTGGTGACCTTGGAGGCCAAGGAACAGATCCTCTTTTTCCGATCCAACGGCCTGGAAATTTTTCGTCCAGAGCATTTCGGACTCCAGCACTGAAAACGAGCAGGTGCTCCATCTAACTGGAACCACATCCTTCTTAATAGTTGTAGTGGTATATTTTCTATCAGATTATCAAGATCTTCATTCAAAAAATTTTGAAAAATATTCCCATTAAGGTGCCCATCAAAAGTGGGGCCCTATTATGTGGTTTCCAATTATGCCTCCCCAAACATTTACACTTCACCTATGTTTCTGGTTAACAGTCCTAATAAAATGTGGATTAACATCGGCGTAAAAGTGTAAATTATGCCTGTTCACATGACCATTATTGTGGAATGTCGCCTCATCCGTAAATAATACAATGTTAAAAAATCGTACATAATATTCTCTAATTCGAGCAAGACCCCAATTAAAGAAATTTATCCTATTTTCAAAGTCTTGTCCTTCAAGTGCTTGATTCAATTGCACACGATATGGATGAAACTTATTTATACTTAACATTCTCTTCACAGAAGTTTGACCTAGGTTCAGCAAATCACTTATGTCCGCTGTACTTCTATGTGGGTCTTTAACAACAGCTGCGACCACGTTAAATTCATTTTCTTCGTTTACCACTGGCTTTATTGCTTCCATGCTTTTCGTACTTAACTATTCTGGTCCTGTCAAATCTATCCACCAATCTTTGGAATGATCTTGCATCTGGAAACCTCTCACTGTATACTCGGGATGCCAGAAGACAATTATTAAAACATTCTCCAAGGATATAAATCATTTCAATTGCTTCTTGCTGTGTATACTTCATTTTAATTGCCAAATACTTTTTAATAAGGGAAGATAATGTGCACAAGATGTAACCAAATGTCACCAGATTACATAAATAAATACTCACACTGATATGCCAACGAATATCAATTGTTTCGACTTCTTGAGCCATGCCGCCTACGATATTTCCCATTTTGAGTGTAAATTTACGGAAAAGCCTTAATATCTCACAACGATAGTGCGATAGGTACGGCAAACATAGAGCTAACTTAAAGCTCTTCAACGGCAAAATAATATACAGGGTGTTGTATTTAAGAAATTTAATTAAAATAGAATTGAAAATGGAGATGTTTAAATAAATATTTTGGACACCCTGTATAATTGAATCAAAAAATGAAGATAGTTAAGGATAAAGTATGTCAACATTAGATTACATGTAAATTTGTCAGAGAAATTAACAAACAGTGGCGGAGACATAACATTTTAAAAAATTATGTTTTTGACTTATCCTTTTAAAAAAAATTCATAGCTTGGCAACGCTGCGTTCGACCCACATCCAATTTAAAGTTGAATACAGAACTCACAGAGGCTTCATCTGCCACATAAAAACATAGGGTATTCCATTTAACAAAATTATAATTTTTGATATTACTCTATTTTGAGACACCCTGTATACTAGAAAATAATTTTGGATTGTAGCAGAGATAAAATTTTAAAAAGTTTTGTTAAGAAAATTTTCTCATAAGTTCAACGGTTTAGTAACTAGTTACCGACGGCGCTTAGTGGACCACCCTTATATATATATATATATATATATATATATATATATATATATATATATATATATATATATATATATATATATATATATATATATATATATTATATATATATATATATATATATATATATATATATATATATATATATATATATATATATATTTATATATATATATATATATATATATATATATATATATATATTTGTTTATGTTGTTTTTTGAGAAAAACTTGCGATCGCCCTTAACTGAATACGCTGTAGATAGTACCATATGCCCATATTTGAGTTGTGACACTATATGGTTTAAAAAATCGAAAATTTACGAAATTACTTTTTACAAATAGTAACCTTAGCAGTACAAAAATATTATCTAGTTTGAAAATTTAATACTATAGGAACATAAACAATTTCATCACATCTTGTCATATATCGAATTTTATTGAGCAAATTTACAGATTGTTTTAATTCATGTTATTACATATATTGCTATAAAGACTACCCACGGTACGTAACTACTAAGGCTTTAAGCCTTTGTGGACTGCCTCAAAACAAAAAAAACTCGACAAACGACACTTTACAAAATACTTAGATACACAACCACTTTGCACCACTGGATATGTGACATTGTATATGTTTGTTACGTCATTGATTACGGTTAATGTTATAATTTCGTATATAAAAAAAAATGCAACCAAATTTAGAATAAAATTAGGGGCTTTTTACGTGCTATTTAGGTGAGCAGTTAATAAATTAGGTGCACTAACGATTTTAAAAATACTGAAAAAAAAACTGTTGGTCTGCCAAGTTTCAAAAATTTAACAGACACATTATCAAAGAATTAATTTTTTAATTATTAAAATAGACAGGAATTAAGTGCTAATTGAGAGGTTTTAGAAACTTAATAGAATTTTTAATTATATCTCTGAATTAACTAAAAAATTATATTTCTTCGTAAAAATTGTTAAACTTTTGTTAATTACTTCTATGTAGGAATAATTTAGACAAATTCAAAGGCCCTCAGTTCTGGTCGGTCATGGTTAGTTTTGGTTAGTTAAAGCGACTTTTTATTTAGTTAGTTACCTTCCGCAAATTTATATATATTTAATTTTTTTACACATTTTAAAAATTTTTACATTTTTTCTCACCTGTGTACTTTTATTTCCTCCACACAATGCATATTCTGTTGTTTTTTCCCAAAAAAATATTTAATAAAGACGGTTGTAATGTGTATCGTACCCAACAAAATAGGACAATATAATAATCTTATAACTATCTTGACCAGGATTGACAGGATAAAAAAATACTTATTTTTTGTCAAAATAAAAAAATCCTTTGGCATTCGCCATAATCGAGTTTTAACCGGTTGAAATCTCGAAAAAATATATATTTTTAAATAATTTAAAGAAATATTTAATAATTCTATTAAGTTCCTAAAAGCACTCAATTAGCACTAAATTCCTATCTATTTTAATCATTAAAAAAAAATTATTTGATTATGGGTCTGCTAAATTTTTGAAACCTGACAGTCCCACACTTTTTTTTTCAGTATTTTTAAAATCGTTAGTGCACCTAATTTATGAATTGTGCACCGAAATAGCACCTAAAAAGCCCCTAATTTTAATTTGATTTTCTTGCATTTTTTTGAGTTGGGCTAGCCAAGTTTATATACGTGTTATAATTTTTTAGTTTTACCCAGGCACACATATTTAACATATAAACATGAAACCATGATTCAGTTAGGACACTACT
Source organism: Listronotus oregonensis (assembly GCA_019359885.1). NCBI lineage: Eukaryota > Metazoa > Arthropoda > Insecta > Coleoptera > Curculionidae > Listronotus > Listronotus oregonensis. The sequence goes on from JAHBCN010000900.1 coordinate 49,912, forward strand.
TGAACAAAGGTGTAATATGCATATACATTTTACCTAAAATCTTTGGTACAATTTAAATATGTAAATAGGTGGTTGAAGAAATCACTGAAAAGTTGTCTTTTTTAGGGATAAATTAAAATTATTTTACTGCTGCTAAAGTATTCTTACTAACAGAACAACAAAAAAAAGTGAATGTTAGAAATAAATGAGAAATTAAATTTAAGTAGGAGAGAAAAAATGTCGAAAATTTGTTTCCAAAAATCAGAAGTAACAAATTTATTTTTAATTTTAATAATTAATTTTAAACGATTTTTACATTATACCTAGTATCCTGGAAAGTAAAAGTATTTTGGTATTACGATGAACAAATTCTGGTTGACCTTTCAAAATAACTGCTTTATACTTATTTAATATACGCCTACTGTCTGTAAGTAAGTATACTTTTTTAAGCCTTGATGAAATGTATTTAGGCAAAATAAAACTCGTATTTCTTACCTAATAAATAGTTTACATAATTTGGGAAAAACAAAAAATTGTGTAAATAAAAATAAATTTAAAAAAATCTTAATTCACTGGTTTTCGTGAGGAAATAAACGTACCCTATTTTACATATGTCTTAAAACCTACTCACATACCAAATTTCAAGTTTCTCCCCCCTCAGGATGTGGCCAAACAATTTTGAAAATCGAATATCTCAGAACCCTCTTGCCATAACTCTTTTAATTTTTCCACAGGTACTTGTCAATTTAAAAAGCAAATCTCATACTCTCATACTCATTACATTTAAGCAGAATTAATGATGTTTTCTCGAGTTACAAATATTTTAAAATTTATATAAAAATTAGTACAAATTTTAGTGTATGCTTTTTTCAATAATTATTACACTTTTCTTAAATTTTCATTTTTCCTCACCCGTGTTTTCTTTTTTCATGTATTTTATTGGAAATTATTTCTGTGGAAAATAGGCCAGATTCGTTGTAATAATGATAATTTTTTTTTGCTGTAATAATCACATTTTAATTTTGTAAATAAGGCTTCCGACTTTGACAAAAAAATGTTATGAAAGAATTTAAAATTTTAATTATTTAAGAATTATAAAGCTTAGTTCAGTACAGTAAGAAGAAATTATACTTATGACAATTATTACTAGTTTAATAAACGCAGCTGAAAAACGTCAGCAAAAATACTCATTTTAATGTTTAATTATTACCTCTACAGAGAAAACTCAACGCAGAAACAACAACCCGATACGCAAGACATCAAATAAGAATAAAGGTTATTTGACTCCAAAAAACTAGTCATTAATGTATTGTTAAACGGTAGAAAAGAATTAATTGAATTGTTCAATTTCTCAATAATAGATGAATATTAATTTTTGTTGAATAACTTTAGCATTTTTGTTATGTGTGGAGGTTATAAAATAAAAAATATAATTTAAAAATTGTTAAATCATATTTAACATCGCTTGAATAAGCGAGCGCCCAAACCTATTACCAAAAAGCTTGCATTGTTTTGTGCGTCTACAGTGAAAACTATAATTGTCTTTGGTAATACTTATTTATAAATCAAATACCATTACGTAATGACTAACTGTACCTACATGTCGGATATATTTCTAGGCGTTCAAATACAACGTAATCCACTAATCAATCAATGATGTTAATTATTTTTATTATCATTGAAGCTGTTTTAATTACCATTATTCGTGGGCATTTCATTCATTGTGAAGTATATCGTAAAATAAATTTATAGATGTTTAAAGTACTCATAAAACTGATATAAATATTTAACAAATAAAAATATTAGGTAAAAAGTGTTTATATAAATTATGGATTTTAAAGTAAATAGAATAATGACCTAGTAAAGAAGTAGTTCATATCATACTTATTTTTGTGTATTATAACTTCATCAAAAACAAATAAAAAAGAAGATGAAAATTTTAAAATTAAAAATTGCATAAGATCTTATCATGTTGGCGAATCTCACAAAAGATCGGCATTTTTCTGTCACTATGAATATAATCTAAGGATAGTCTAATAAAGTCTTTTGACTCTTTTAATGTCGCAAAAATACAGCCGTTGACTTTGAACAGACTCGGCCACGGGTGGCCACGGTGCAGTTGACAAATAAGTGCGCCTACCGTGTACAGTACATTCCACAGTATTTCTTTGATTAACCCAGCCATAAATAAGTTGCCTGACAAATATCTATTGTGTAGGCACCACACCTTTTGAAAGGGTACAGGTCCTGATTACCTACTAATATCAATAGTTTAGGTTAGCTATTTTTAACAAAACAACAAATATAAAATAATAGGTAAGTATTATTTATTTTAATCATGTTATTAAATAGCTATTAATATTTATACAAAATTACTAATTTACAATATTATAATAATACAATATTTAACTTAACCTACTTTATATTTAGCTCTGTTTTACTATCACAATCGTCTTCATCTATGCCTTAATTAATTATTAAGGGTCTTACGTTACTATTAATAATGTTATAGGAATCTTCGACTTGGATCACGTGTCCCACAGAATTTTTCCAACTTTCTTATGGGATATTATTTACTCATTTTTTAATTAATTCTATTACAGATTTACTTAGTGCAGGGGATGTGATTTTTTCTAATCATCGTCTTTAACTGGCTCAAAATATTTTCTATTGGGTTAAATGCAGTAATATGGAGGAAGACGTAAAACTGTGTGGCCATTAGCCCTTGCGAGATCACAGATATATTCTTTTTTAATATTGAATGTTTTTAAAACATTTAAAAGGTCTTTTTTGTATAGGTTTCTTTGCAATATATATTTTTTCATCATATAGTTTTGAATTTTCTCTTTCGTATTATTTGAATTCGGCACTTTATTTAGTTGGCGACTGTAGTAACTAGCGTTGTCCATCACAATAACACTATTTTTGGGCACATTCGGAAGCAAACGATTCTAAAACAAATCCTCAAACAATATAACATATGTATCTTGATGGTAATCCAAAGATAAATTAGCAATTTTCTTCGCAGATAATAATAAAGCGTTCGGAATAAATCCATTTTCTAAACCTGCATGTAATATCGTATTTCTTTGTCCTTTGTTAAAGGGAGTTTTAGTTTGACATTTGATTGTTGCATCGCTCCAACCTTTTTCAGAAATGTCGTAAGTATCAAACCAAGTTTTGTCCAAGTATATAATTGAACGATTTTTTCCCTGTATTGTCTTATAAAATTCAAATATACTCTACGCCATACTTGTAAACGCTGCGATTTCATTAGCACTTGTCGTTTGTCAATGGTAAGATATTTAAAACTCATTGCTTTTACTATCCTCCAAAGGCTTGTCCTGCCATATGAAATGTCAGTTTCGTCTGCTGTAAGTACCTTTTTTAGCGTATCTATAGTTGGGACTATTTGTTTACTGTACATGTCATAAATTTTCCTCCAAATCAAGTCTTTATCAGCTTCTTCGATACTTCTCAATTTTCCGCTGTCACACCGTTTTTCCTTTGGCCGTATGGGTTTGGTCACTATATCTTTTACTGTCGGTAATGCAACTTTGGTCAAAATACTCGTTTTACTAAAAGTTGCACTCCGGTCATAACCTTTTTCTAAAAGGATACAGTAAACGCTTTTTATAATGTTTTTGGCATTAAGTGATAAATGTTTTTCTTCGTTACACTATAACTACCGGAAGCAATATTATCTGAAGTTTCACACAGATCTGACATATTTTGGATGCTCAATAACACAGACAAAAATTCCTTGAAGTTGAAAAGATTCTGTTTTATATTGAAAACCTGCAATTTGCCATTAACATACATAATATAACAGAAAGTAGGTACAATAATAAACAAAGGAAATTTTAAGTACGGACCTACATGCGGGTACCCAAAGTTTATGAAGTTTTACGACTAACAGTAGCATTATTGTGGAAAGTACTGTGCGTTCAATGTAAATAGTCTAACTCCCGGTTGATCATATTTTTATACGGGGGCGTTTTATTAGGAATATATAATAATATAAGTGAGATTATTAATGTTTGTATTATGTATTTATTTTTTATAAACCATTATTAACAAATAAATTACTTTGGTAACAAAGAAAATAAAAGACGGTATGTTAAATTACAAAAAAAACATGTATTATAAATTTTACGGATTTTTTAATATCGTAAGTTTTTAGCACTCTTTATTACCAGATTGGCTTTGATTTGAATTAATAGCAATAGATAAATTTTACAGTCTACTTACAAAATTATGGTTTTTGTTACATGTTTAAAGAAATAACATAAAAATTGAGTTAAAACATATGCATGCATACATACCCCTCTATATCTTTAGGACATCGAAAAAATTGAACATAATCGCTTGTAGTAACGTAACAACTATTAACAGTACAAAAAAAAACTACGCTTAGCCATCTCAACCATATAGATTTTTTAAATAGTGTATAGCGTAAAGCGTGCAAAAACGATTTCACTAATATAACTGTCTAGACCAAAGGCATTGAACAAACTAAGTAACGGCTAAGCCGTGAGGCCGGTGGGTAGCCGATAGGCGAAGGATCGATGCAGGCAGGAGGGAAATTTTTAACCATATTTAATAGTCCTCATATCAATTTTTACACTTCTAAATTCAGAAATGACAAAGTTCGATACAAACATTTACTCCCCATTTTAATCCTTTAGGGGTGAAGGGGTTACCTAAAGTCCTTACTTAACTAACGTCTCCTATCTTTTTGAGGTAATCAAGCAAAATTACTAACTTCCATATTTACAATTTAAAAAATGACGATGCTTCTATGGAAACTTTTATCCCCATTTTAACCCCTAAGGAATGTATTTCTAAAAATGTTAAAACAAAAATTTTTTAATCGTAACCAATAGCCTACATAGCAATTTTTACACTTCTAATTTCAGAAACGACGAAGTTCGATACCTACAAACTTCTAAAAAACCCATTCTACCACTTTAGGGGGAAAGTTCCCTAAAATCCTTTCTTAGCCGAGCCTTGTGCCAAATTCCATCTTCATAGGTCAAGTAGTTTTCGTAATTAGTCAGTGTACATTGTAATTGAATGAATAGGGTTGCCAAATGTTCCAATTTAGGGGGACAGTCCCGATATTGAGAGATATTTTCGAACCATCCCGATTCACAAATTAAATACCAAATGTCCTAATTTTTAAAAATGTACGAGAATATATCCCGATTTCCGCTTTTAGGCTGTGTTTTTCTTGTGGATTAGTGGGTGCCGACTATAAAACTATGTTCTTTTTCTTTTTGGACCATAATATTAATATATTATACCTTCTCTTTCTAGCAATGAAAGCAGAGGTTGTCGTTTGTGTTTTGGAATTTGATATTTGTATTTTCGCGAATTGTTAATTGTTTTGTTGGTCCCGGTATGGTTCCGGTTAACGTTGTGACGTTTTGAAATATAATATAAAAAATGCAAAGTTTTACTTACTTACCGACGGTGGGGGAATAACAATCATAATTAAAGAGAGAGTCGGGGGCCCACCTCCCTCGTACCACCGCCCATGCCGGACATGGAACGGTGCCAACCGATATGGCCAAAATAAAAAAGTTTGATTTGATTCTTAATTAAATTTTGTCTATTCGACGCGTGTCAAATTAAATTTTATAACTAAAACCTCTCTCTTTCAAATTTGCCATGTATGCAAGTATGTATAATAAATAGGGAGGTAAGAACTCCATCACCGAATTCCATGATTGGCGAGGCGGAGGTAACAAACCTCTAACGGTGGGGGAAAGGAAGAGTATATTCTACCTTTTTTTGCCTCATTTTTTTTTCTATCTGCTGTCCCGATTTTTCAAAATTAAAATCTGGCAACCCTACGAATGAATGAATAATTGAGTAACCTTTCGATTTTATAAATATATTGTATCCAATTTAAATTTTGCTTGAAAATTATCTTTTAACCAAAACCTTTAACATCTTAAGTGGACAAGTGAAATTTTTGTCACAGCTTAAATTTGACGTACATAGCAGTGACACTGTTGACTTTGATCCTAAAGACTCAAGAAGATGATGTGTTAGGGTTATATTGGAGTTGGCAGACACATATAATATGAATAATCACAGCAGATGCCAAAAAGCTTTTATTTTACTGAGATTTTAAAATTGTCCAACTTTGTTTTATATTATGTTTAAAACACACGTTTATTTTGCAAAAATAATGTGGCATAAGACTTTATATATTACATTTGGTAAAATTTTACTTACCGGGCTTCTCGCGGAATTTGATAGTTTTTTGCATGCGGGGTTTTTTGAAGCGCTGATTACGAATCTTTTCACTAACATTAAAATGAACAATACTTCATAGAATTTCTCTTTCTTGAAACTAATTACTATCAAATGGGAACATACACTGATTAGGCGCTTAAATATTAAGCAAATACACTAAAATTTACAATATTTTATTGCTTATATTTTTTAGTAAAAAACACCTTAAATAAATCCAGTTTTTTCTCTTTGATAATTATGAATTAGGCAACTATTTTTACAACATATACGCATATGTTGTATAAAAGGTTGAGGTGTTTTTTACTAAAATATAGCAAAGAATGTGTTAATATTTTTTTCTTAGATATTAAAGGATAAAAGTTTAAGCAAAGTATATTAATTAAAGATAAATAAAAGGGGTAAAAAATATATAAAAATATTGGTAAAACTAAAAATAAAATCAACTTTAATCAACTTGAATGTAATGAATCACAGAAATTATATATTATATATTTTATATATATATATATATAATATATATATATATATTATATATATATAATATATATATATATATATATATATTATATTTAATTTTAAAGGTAATATATATTTTCTTTATATATAGTAAATATTATATTGTTCATTTTAAGCCCTGATTTTTTATCGTTTGCTTCTTTGCCGGTTTTGTCAAATAACTTGTAATATACAGTGTCTTTAATTCAGTAAATCAAAAACAAGGTATTTTTTAGAAAGTTGCTCTAACCAGTCGATTAGTATTTTTAGTCTCGCACTTTTCTATTAAAAAATATTTATACAATATGTCCCAAATTTGAGATATTACGTTATGGGTGATTTTTTTAAACCGAAACCAAGTTTTTTTAAGATTATTTTTAAGGTGCATAACAAGTTATAGGCATCGATCCCGCAAAATTTTACATAAAAAAATATTTTATTCACATTGATAATGTTTCTTCAGAACATACTAAAAATTTGAGGTTTTCGCGCCTCGCGAATAGATTCGTGTCCAAATTTCGAAATTCCAAAAAAAAAATCGAAATTTTTTTATGACACACTCTGTATATTAATTGATAATACTTAACATCGTACAATATCATTGTAAACAAAAAAAAATGTGAATCTTTTTGATATCTGCAATTTAAATGATCGTTATCAGGATGACAGCTGTCAAATTTGACAGTTAGGATGACGAAATAAAAAAATTTGACACCTTTTTTTGATCCCAATGACATTTTATGATATCAGGTGCCACTTTTAAATACACATGGTGTGTCATAAAAAACATTTAAAAGTGGGCGGTTATGTATAACTTTAAATACTGTATAAATATTTCCTTCATAGAAAAGAGCGCGACAAAAAAACACAGGCCCACAAAAAAAAGTGGTGTGTGCTGAGGTCAGACTAGAATTTTCTGGCATATTTTTTTTCGCCGAACACGAATCTAAAGTCAAAATTGGTAGTCAAACAAATGAAGAAAAGGCGTAATTTCAGGTATTAACGATTTTTTTAATTTAAAACGACTAGTCCAGTAACTGAAGACCTGAAAGTACCCAAAGCTGTAAATAAATCTGTACAGTTTTTATTTGTGGCGCAATTCTTAGACCTTCGCGGATGCTTTTAGCGAGTCTGTCCGGTAGCGTAGTGGTGAGCCGCTCAGCCTGACGCCGAACTGATCAGGGGGGGGGGGGGGGGGGGGGGGGGGGGGGGGGGGGGGGGGGTTCTCAGCCCGCCGGGCAACAAAGATTATTTAAAATAACGTCCGTGGTGATACGCTTGCCTGTGTTGGGTGAAATAAATTTGCATGTTTCAGTGCTTGGGCAGCGTTGTCGGAACTGGGGCATAAAAGATGGGTTAAACATCGGAAACCCGGCACTCACGGTACTCTGGTATTTAGGAGTATATATGTATATGTATATGTCTAGTATAGTATATATGTATATGCAAATCCTTCGTGAGTTGTCATAAAAGATAAAAAAAAAGTTTATTACGATTTCGACGTGGGAACCCGCTGAAAATGGCCCCCAAAGTCCCAAAAATGAGTTTCCCTCGAATATCTGCCAAAATATGCGAATTAGAGAATTTTTGTTCAGACAAAAAATAAAGATCGCCTTAAAATCTACAAAAATGATTCCTACCATTTTTTTTGCAACACCAATATTTTTCACAACATCAATATTTTTCGCAAAAACGGCCGTCGAAAAATCCATAACATTCCACACTGGATAGATAGACGGAAACGGCTAAAAAATGCAGATGGACAAAACAATTTTTTATCAAAACGCGATGTTAATAATAAACCATTTTTTAAATATCAATAAATTAATGATAATAATAATCCAAATATTTTGAAAAAAACTTTGACCGCTTTTTTAAAATTCTAGAAAAATCAGAATGGACCCAAACTCATATGCAATGATAGAGGTACGGGTTTTCCCATTCCGATGAACTTTGAATGATTAAAAAATGTACATTATTGCCCGAGTAATGAAACAATTCGTCCGCCGGCTTATAAGTGAATCCATAAAGATAGCGACATTCTAGCGGTAGAGCGGCAGCTAAAATGAGAGGACTTTTGGGTCCCGTTATCTCGAAATCTATCAATTTGTCGAAAAAAATTATAGGAACCATTTCTGTAGATCACAAGGCGATCTTATTTTTTGTCTTGTCTACATTTCGCATATTTTGGCAGATATTAGCGGAAAACTCAGGGCCTTGAGGGGCCATTTTCACCGCTTTTCCACCTGTTAATATTGATAAACTTTTTTCGCTCGAAAGCATCCCCGAAGACCTAAGAATTGCGCCACAAGGGAAAACTGTACAGATTTATTTACAGCTTTGACCCTTCATTTCTGGACCAGACAATATCTCAGAAACTATAAAATATACACAAAACTTTATATGACAAAAACTATGAATTTTTACAAGACCTATAATTTAGGTTATATAACCTTTTTGTCTAAATGCAGTATTTTTTGAGTTATAATCAAAAAACCGAATTTTCAGGCTTTTTTCAAGGTATACCTGTAAAAAAAAGTTCTTTTTTATTTTTGGATTTTTTCTGCAACTTTGAGGTGATTTGAAATTTAAATAAATAAAATAAATTATTTATTATAAAAAAAAACAAACATTACCTTAATTAAAAAATCCTATTTTAGACTGACATTGTTTGTCAACATTACATTTTCGTTTATATCTCCTTTATTATTTATCCTATCAAAATTGTTTATGTAATTTTTTATATAGACCATTTGAAAAGTTTTTTTTTGTATTATGAAATTTGTTGTATCTCTTATAGTTTATATAGTCGTAGTCCAAACTTTTCTTGGTACAGGTTTGCGTAAATGAACCGTTGGTTTTGTTTTCTCAATTTTTTGTTTACCCAATTTTGACTTTAGATTCGTGTTCAGCGGAAAAAAATACGCCAGGAAATCTTAGTCCGACACCCAGCTCACGCTCCTTTTTTTTGTGGACCTGTGATATTAATCGACGAGTCTGAAAATTTTTCCAAAAGATAACTTGTTTTTGATTTCCTCATAAAACAGTAAAAATACAAAAAAAGAAACAGAAAAATGTTTTTGATTAACATACTTTACCATTTTATATTTTGTAAAATAACGGGAAAGTAAAAATAGCAGTATATTTTACTGGTTTCCTAATGTATGTATAATAAAAAACAGGAACATGACAATCACACGTGTCAACCATTTGGCAGTTTACAGAGCTTCAAAGTATGTATTTTAAAAATAATGAAATAGTAATATATTCTAATTTTAACATTCAGGTTAAAATTCTACCTCTAATTCAAGCTTTTACATTATTTATGACGTCAATAAATTAGTCTTAGCTAAATATAGGATGACACTGCTTTCTATGTTTAGGACATATTAGCAGTTTTACAAATATTGTTTATTAATATACCAAATGTTATGCATTTGCTTTAGTAAAATATTATTTACTATGTTATGGACAAAATTCAGAAAATTTATCTCTAAAAATATTCCATAAACTAAGAAAGTTACGTACAGGGTCTTTGATTATATTTACGTGGCTTCTGGAGCCTTTATTTTTGAAGACAGAAAAAAATGTTTTATATAAAAATTGTAGGTTTTTTCCATATTACCTTTTGAAATTATCAGTAAAAAAATATCGCAGTAAAAAAATGGAAAAATATAGGCAATTCAACTTTTTTAAATGGTTCACCCTGTATTTCATGCGCTACAATAAAAGATCTTTTTTTTAGGATTTCAAATATACATATATACATTGCTGATATTTGGATGAACCATTTTTGAGATATTTAAGCTTAAAATATAAATAAATTGAAAAAAAATCATATTAGTATCAAAAAAGCTATGAAAACAATAAAATTGTTTTAATAAATTTGACGTATTAACATTGTAAAAAGGTGAAATTTATTATTTTTTATTAAAAGTAGTTTGTATTGCTTTTTTGTCGATGGGCTATTCAGAAGAACAAAAAATCGTTTTTATGCGTCTTTTTTATGGTAACAATAATAATGTGAAGACAGTGCAAAGGGAATATTACTTATTATATCCTTAACAACGGGTACCATCTATAGATACTATTAAATACATAGTAAGAAAGTTTATTGAACGAAAAGGCTTTAAAATGAAGAAAAGGATTGCAGCACGAAATGAAAACAAAGTTTTGGATATCCTCGTTTTTTCAGGATAATTATTATACTTTTTCTATTGGACTAGCACTAACTACTTTTAATAATTTTAGAAAATCCTGCAATATGAAATTTATTTAACCGTAAAATTTTACAAATTTTATTCTTATAAATTTATGTCCGATTAGAATCTTCCTAAACAAAACATGCAGGACTGACCTAAGTATGCATTGGAAATAGCTAGGTTTATGCAGCAGGATCCAAAGTTTTTTAATAAAATTTCTATTCACCGACACGTCTTCCTACACTTTAGCAGGAATGTTTAATCACAAAAATCAACATTATTGGTCCAGAGAAAACCCTCACCAAATTCAGCAACATAACAATTTTATTGTTTCCATGGCTTTCTTGATACTCATATAAAACTTTTTTGTAATTTGTTAATAATTTAACCTAAAATATCTCAAAAACGGTTTATTTAAATATCATCAATGTATATACAGGGTGTCCCGGAATATGTGGGCAATCTCTCGGAATCTAATAGAAAACCTAAAAATATTATGACAAGTTCCCATAAACTTTTTTCCTATGACCCTCCCCTGCGAAGATACAGGTGCATAACGGATGCCCCTAGAAATCGTTTTTGTGTAAATAACTTTTAAAATGCTAGGCGCAATTTAATATTTTTTTAATATGATGGTTACTAGATAAGTCTTTTTAAAATAAACCCAATAATTCACATTTGGCTTATTTAGTTTGCCAGGGACGGACTAGCTCTGACACAATAATAGCAATTTTTTTAACACCCTGTGTGATAAAGGCTTAATAATATTATTTTTAAAAAGCTATAATCTTAAACTAAAAAAAGTATTCTTGATTGACATCGATAAAATCAAGCGTTTACGAGAAATAAAATATCATAGTTGGTAATTTTTTTTACATTATACAGGGTGTTTTCTAATTGTACGTCAATATTTAGGGAAACAATTCTTGGGACCATTTTAAGAAGAAAACTTTATGTGAACGTATGTCCTAAACGTGTCAACTTTTGAGATACAGGGTGGTAAAATTTTCAAAAATAAATCATTAATTATTAATATCTGTAATACCACTTTAGATATTTTAATGAAAGTTGGCATACATGTACTATGTATTAAGAAGCAGTTTCTAGTGTACCAATTTTTTTTTATTTCCACCAGTGGCGTTTGTATAGAATGTGACCAGCCTATTTTTGCAAATAAAAAAAAATTGGTACACTAAAAAATGCTTCTTGATACATCGTACATGTATGCCAAATTTGAATAAAATATCTAAAGTGGTATAACAGATATTAATAATAAATTATTTATTTTTGAAAATTTTACCACCCTGTATCTCGAAAGTTAAGACGTTTAGGACATACGTTCACATGAAGTTTTCTTCTTAAAATGGACCCAAGAATTGTTTCCCTAAATATTGACTTACAATTAGAGAACACCCTGTATAATGTTAAAAAATTACCAACTATGATATTTTATTTCTCGTAAACAGTTGATTTTATCGATGTCAATCAAAAATACCCTTTTTTTAGTTTAAGGTTAAAACTATCCAAAAATAATATTGTCGAGCCTTTATCATACAGGGTCCCCCTGCCCGTCCCTGGCAAACTAAATAAGCCAAATATGATTTATTGGGTTCATTTTAAGAATACTTATCTAGTAACCATCATATTAAAAAAACATTAAATTACGCCTAGTATCTTAAAAGTTATTTAAACAAAACCGATTTCCAGGGGCATCCGTTATGCACCTGTATCTTCGTAGGGGAATGTCATAGGAAAAAAGCTTAGGGGAACTTGTCATAATATTTTTAGGTTTTCTATTAGATTCCGAGAGATTGCCCACATATTCCGGGACACCCTGTATATTTGAAATTAGAAAAAAAGATCTTTTGTTGTAGCGCATAATATACAGGGTGTTTCATTTAAAAAAGTTGAAGTTGCTTATATTTTTTAATTTTTTTGCGATATTTTTTACTGATAATATCGAAAGATAATATGGAAAAATCCTACAATTTTATAAAAACATTTTTTCTGTCTTCAAAAATAAAGGCCCCAGAAGCCACGTAAATATAATCAAAGACCCTGTACAGTAAAAGCTTTTTATTCGCGGGGTATATGTTCCGTAAATATGCCTCGAAAACAGATACCGTGATATGGAATGGTAATTTATATGGTATTATAGGGGATACGTTCCTGGGTAACAAAATAAAAAAACAAGTATATAAAAAAATAATTTTATTGAAGTTTTTGACCACATTAATTAATTATTATCTTCAGGCTTAGGCAATGGTTTAAAGAATTTTGTAATTTTTTCTTGCTTGGCAGACTTTAAAAGCTCCTTTATTTGAGACTAATATTTAGCAGTGGCAGTAGCAATTTGCCTCTTAAAAATAGATCTTTGTTCCATAGAGGGATCATGTTTCATAAAGAAATCACAAAGCTCATTTGCCATCCTTAAACCTAACGAAGCCCGTTTTTTGAATTTCGCCCCTGGGACAAAAATAGGAGCAAAAAAGTGTTTTTTTACCGTTAGCCGTACGGAAGGCGTCTTACGGAGACAGATGCTACTTAATATTGTCTCCCGCCTGGCGAAGACAGGCTTTTCATCTAGTATCCTAATATTTACCTAAAGTATATTTTAAATGTGACTATATTTATACATATTTTGTTTAAAAGAACACATTAAAGTATGTAAAGACATATATATATATATATATATATATATATATATATATATATAATATATATATATATATATATATATATATATATATATATATATATATATATACGATGTGTGGTAATGCGAAGCTGTATTTCTAGTGTTTTTTATTGATTAGAAATAAGTTTTTATGAAATTTGAATTAAAAAGTTTATAAAAATTAAAATATGTGTCCGAAAATGTACATTTTTTAAGATGTAGTATTTTAAGAAGTTAAACTGCTTAAAAGGCATATGTTCTTTCTAATTATCCTATTTTTAGCCGATTTTTTTTAAATTAAAATTATTAAGCCCAGTGAAGTCTCAGGGAACACCTTATCGAAAATAATTGTGAAAAATATGTACGTCGCTGATTTTTTTTCAGATTAAGCAACTAAAATTACAACTTTTTTGTCCCCTAATATTTTTCGTATATGGCTTCGTTTTCGAGAAAAAAAATAAAACCAATTCATTGCAAGTCTCTGGGCCCCATTTTTTTGGAATGATGTAGAACAAAATCACGTATTTACATACTTTAATGTGTTCTTTTAAACAAAATATGTATAAATATAGTCACATTTAAAATATACTTTAGGAAAATATTAGAATACTAGATGAAAAGCCTGTCTTCGCCAGGCGGGAGACAATATTAAGTAGCCTCTGTCTCCGTAAGACGCCTTCCGTAGGGTACGGTAAAAAACACTTTTTTGCTCCTATTTTTGTCCCGGGGGCGAAATTCAAAAATCGGGCTTCGTTAGGTTCTATCCACTGCTAAAGACTACCACTGTGCCAAATTTCATGATTTTAGCTCAAGCCATAACTTCAAAATCACGTGGATAGACAAATATATATACTTACCTACATATAAATATATCCACATTAGCAAATTATATATGTATATAGAATAAAAAGTAATAATAATAACAAATATTGTATCCTTAATTTTAGTTTTTACATTGTGTGTCTGATTTATCATATGGGTGGCCTTCTTTAAGATATTATCTAACATAATAATTCCATTATCAAACTGATGCAACGTTTGAAAATGTGTCAATGGATGGTGCTTATAAATGTTTAATATTGACGATAAATTTTCAGGTTTATCTTTAAAAATATTATTATCTTGTATTGCATTGATAAAAAAATATAGGTACGAAGGGCACTAACTCATCAGTAAATTTGTCATTAAAAATGTTTTTATAGTTTTTCAAAATATTCTTCTTTATGATCTATATAGTCTTGTATGCGTTCGAACTATTTGTCAAATCATTTTGTCCATTTCGCTTTAGTCACCTTCAAAAAATGATTTGTGAATACATCAATGACTTTTTCTGTCTACGAAAATCATTGTTCACCCAATTTATTTTTTATGTTCGGAAAAAAAGTCATTTGATGTCAAATCAGGACTGTAGATACAGTCGACCGCTGTTTAGCTTCCGGTTTATGTGCATAAATCAATTATTAGATTTTGCACTGCGTCAATGTTTTCTGACACAACAATTGATTTTAAAGGATCAAGACTTTTATCATCATCAGTGAGCGAACGGCAACAACGATTAGATTTATTATATCGGCGTATCACATTGGATAGAGCTTCATCGTCAAAAGTAGGAGTAAGTAAGTAAACTCCTGTCTTAATAATCCACGGTAAAAGTCGTAATAAATCATTGCATGAAAATTTTCAAGTATTTATTTCATTTTTTCGCTAAAACACAATTTTTAAGTGACTGTAAACAACACAATTCGTGCTCAGATGACAAAACGTTCTGAAAAAGGTTATAATAAAACATGTCAGCTGTCCTTTATGGCACCTGACAGCACTTAGTGTTGCCAAGGCTCAAAGTAAAAGTAAAGTCCTAGAAAAAATTCATAAGTAAGGCGGCAATTTCTGCGTAATAACAGAATTATTAAAAGTTCACTAATTATTTTCAAAACAATTTTTGATAAATAAATTAAATACTCTAATTTGGTTTTCGTCCTGTTAATACCTTGAAAAGCAGAAAAAATATTGTAATTGTACCTGTACTACATCTTTACTATATATGAATTATTTTTGCATTTTTACAATGTCAGATATATATTTTTCTACTAAAAATGCTAATTTTTGCTATTAATAACCCAACAATTTTTTTATTAAAAGAAAAGCTAATAATGATATTCATTTTGATAATGCAAGTCATTACAGATCTAAAAGATTTCTAAACCAGTTCTGACTGATGATTCATTTATATCTTAAAACACCTACAGTTGTATTTTTTACAATTTTAAATTCCAACAAAAAAACCATACGTAAATTAATAGTTTAAACATTTATACCGACTAAAGTCTACAAAATTTAATTAATAAAATCATTTAAATCAATTTAATTCTGGGTAGCCTTATACTTTAGTATTGTAGCTGATCCTTGGAGTCTTTTTTAAACCCTTTAAAACATGTAAAAATGTTTATTTTAAATAATGAATTTTGCTAAAAAAATTATTGCAATAGTTTATTTGCCATTTAACCGTCAGGTCTGTTTGTTCTTCAGAAATAGTTTACCCTATTTTACACACCTACTCCTAAAAGACACCTTTGATAAAACCGCTTACTTAAAGTGTAAACGATTTCTGAATAACAAAGAGTCTATTGAAAACAATGAGCTTGTTAGTTTAACTGGAGAAAGCATCGATTTGGCATAAGCGTGGTATCATAAACGCACATTCTAAGGTTCTGCCTAGCGATGAATGAACCTCTGTACTTGAAACAATAAAACCCACCAAAACCCGGGAAAATGGTTACTACAGATACTATTTTGTCGTAAAGCGTGGTTGCCAAGTATCTTTCTGTTTCACTTACTTGATAGTATATTATGATTAAATTTTAATTAATTTATTCCTAAAATTACATCAAACTAAGCTCTACTATTGTATTTTAAACTGTGAATAATATTTGTAATATTTATTACTATAAAGTATAACACAGAAAAGTAATGATGTTAAAATACTATTTTCTTTTTGGACAGCTACTAATAAAGGCGCGACAACGTGACAACAGCGGATTTTTCGTAGAAGAGTAGTTCCGCCACTTTCAGCTTCGCTTATGGATTCTAGAGAAGTAAAGGATCACCCTCTTTTATGGCCGTTTTGCTCAAAAAGTAACCCTCAGTAGGAGGCGCTGGTGTAGCTTAGGAAACCAATGA
The DNA here is from genome assembly GCA_019359885.1 of Listronotus oregonensis. Taxonomy (NCBI): domain Eukaryota; kingdom Metazoa; phylum Arthropoda; class Insecta; order Coleoptera; family Curculionidae; genus Listronotus; species Listronotus oregonensis. Next base: position 66,709 of record JAHBCN010000900.1, read on the forward strand.
GAACCAATGACCTTGACTGCAATATATAAAGTAAAGTTTAAAAACGGCCCTCTGGAACACAACGCCATCTGCCACTGGAGGGCCATTTTTGTATCACAGAGTGGGTGATCCTTTACCTCTCTAGAATCCATGGCTTCGCTCGACAGATGAAAAATTCAATATGGCGTTTTAGTTTAAATGTTTTTTGTTGTTTGGGTAATTTTTGTGACAATTGTAAAAATTTCAGTTTTGTGTAAGTACTTTTAATAAATTAAAATCGTAAGGCAGTGCCAAGTGTGTAAAGTGACGGATATGATCCTGGATTATTATTTCACAAGTAAGTACAAACTATGCTTGCACCATTCTATCGCCAATAATAAACAAAAACGTGTTGGCCGCAGCTCTCGATTGCGTTTATGAATGAAATGCTTTCTCTATCTATGATGTTAGCTCATTGATTGATAACATAAAGACGAAGCAATCAAAAAGAAATTCTAAATAGGCCTGTTAAACTTTGCCCAATACAGAAAGTGTAATTGAAATTTTCCTGGAAAAATATTTCATTATTACTGAACTATACCCGCAAAATATAAGATTAGCGATAATAATGAATTTCATTGATTTATTTATTACTTATTGGCAAAGGTAGAATGTTACAATAATTGCATCATGTTTAGATCTTTTTATTAAAAAGTTTTATTTTAGATCATTTATTTTACACAAAATGTCACTATGTAACCCAATTTCACTTAAATAGTTGGCTTTGACTTAAGCAATAATACATTACGAAGAGAAAATAGAACACACACTTGTCTGGATTTATATGTTCTTTAAAAATGCAGCTTACATTTTCTAAGTGTGACAACACGTTCATGTGAATGTTAATATAATATATATTTAAAAAATTATATATATATATATATATATATATATATATATATATATATATATATATATATATATATAGGTGTTAGATGATATTTTATAATAATATGCGATCTTGGGAAACGTTAAACTTCCGCAAGGAATACAAATGACAACGGACATACTCCGAATGAAACAATTCATATATATATATATATATATATATATATATATATATATATATATATATATATATATATATATATATATATATATATATATATATATATAATTATATTTTTGTTAAAGTGTGTAAGCTTTTAGGGACATTTTAACTACATTATATTGATTATATTGGTTTTTCGGGCTTATTTGCCGTGGTCTGTTGCTATTTCTACCTGACGTTTCGTCTACTACTGCGGCAGACATTATCAAAGGTGGGTTCAAGCTTGAAGTATAGTCTGTCTCAAAGTATATCGTTATGGCTTTTGACGGACCATACCCCAATAAAGCTTTAACGATTTTATTATCTATTGTTATTGGGTAAACCCATTTGTTCAAAAGGGCAGGGGGGCAGGTTTTTTGGGTTTAACCATTGGCATAAATTTTTTTTTTATTATTTTAGGGCAGTGTTAAAAAACCCGTTTTACTGGGGTTTGAATAAGTTGTTTTACGAGAATATAACTATGTCGCATCAAAATCATTTGTCATTAGATGCAAAACAGGTTGTGAAAATGTGTATGCAACTTTAAACAGTAGGTCTAGTTAAACAAGAAGTTTAAAAGAAACCTTCTAAAAAAAAAACTCCAATATCATCGAAAGGGATATTATTATTAGTGAAGAATTGAAAAAAAAAAAAAAAACGTGGATTTTCAATCTCACCGTATAAAAATTAATAGTGATGGGGCCTAGACGAAACCAAAAAAATTAGCCGTGCCACCCTCCATAGAGTTGTTTGTAAAATTGGTTTAAATACCGCAAAATAGACAAAAGACAAATTTGGAACTGCACAAATTACGCACGTGGAAATTTAATTACCTTCAAGAAATTAAAAGATATGGTTAGAAAACAGATCCATAATTTCCCTTTGATGAAACATGGTTATACACAACACAGTATCCGGTGGGTTATTCCAGTCAAAACTGTCAGACGAAAGCACCTTCAAATAAAGGAAACGATTACCATAAACACGCTGGTTCAGAAGACGGGTTTGTCTCAAACTGCTTGCTGTTGTCTGCAAAGAATATTAAATTCTTTTTGGGGATTATCATGAGGAAAAAAGTGCAGTTTTTTTAAAAACTGGTTGGCAAATTATTTTTTAAAATTTCCCCAAACAACAGTGTTATTGTCATGGATAACGCAAGCTACCACAGCCGCTCTAAAAAAAAGCACCAGTTTCAATTAAAAAAACTGAAAAGGAATATTTGTTAGTTATTTATTTTAAACCAAAAAGCATTTTTGGGAACCGAATCTTCAATTAAAAAAATTTATGTATAATTTGGGGTTGAAATTATATTTTACGGTTCCCCTCCTTTATACTTATTTTAACCCCATAACTTTTAACCAATAAAATAAAGATAGAAAAAAAGTTAAATTTTAACCCAGTTTATAAATTTTAAAAATGTAATTTAAATAAATTTAACTAAAAAAAATAAACTTATAAAATTGGGCTGTTCTTTCTATCCAAAATCATTTTTCCTTTGTAATTAATTCAAGATTCCGATTAAATTAAATTTTTTAGATATTTAGATAAAATTTTGTTGTAATCTTTAAATTTATTAAAAATTATATTTTTAAATTTTTTAATTTAAATTTTAAATTTAAAAATTTATAAATAAAAAAAATTATAAATTTTTAATTTTTAAATCCTGCCAAGTTCGTCCTTAATACCCAAAACGATTTTATTTTGGGGCCTTTTAACCCAAAAAAAAGGGGGAAAAACCTATTTTGACCTTTGGGGTTTTTTCCCTTTTTTTTCCCCCCCGTTATTTAGGAAAGGGCCCCTTTTTTTTTAAAATTTTAAATTTTCCCAATTTTTTTTTTTAAAATATAATTATTTTAATAATAATTTATTATTTTAATTAATATATATAATATTATAATTAATATTTTAAATAAAATTATTTTTTAAAAGGGAAAAAGGATTAAAAACAAAAGCACATAAATTTTTTTGGTTAAATTTTTTTTAATAAAATTTAGTTTTAAAAAGAAGGTTTTTTATTTTTTTTTAAAAAATTAAAAAAGGAAAAAAAGTTTTTTAAGGGAAAAAAATTTTTAACACCCCATTGAAATTTTCCCCTTTGGGGTTTTTTTTAAATTTTTTTCCACCCCCAAAAAAAAAACTATTGTTTTTGTTTTTGGGGGCAAATTTTTCAATACCCAAAGGGATACCCTATTTTTTTAAAAAATTTTTTTCCTATAATGTTAACCCAAAAGGGAATTAATTCAAAAAAAGGTTAAAATTAAAAAATTAGTGGACTTTTTTTTTAAATTCAAAAAATTAATTTACTTGGTAAAAATATTTTTTTTTAACGAACAAAAAAGAATTTTTCTTAAATTGTTTTTTCTTTTGCCAGAAATTTTTCTTTGGGAAAAAAAAACCTTTTGCCCAAAAAATTTAAGATGCCCAAAATTTGGTTTTTAATATTAGACATTACATTTCTTTAAAACAAAAATTAAAGGGCCTTCCTTTGCCAATAACATTTTCCTCCCTTTTTTTAAACAACATTTATTTTTAAAATTTTTCCCTGATAAATATGGTAAAAAAAAAATTATTTCCGTGTGAAAATTTCTTTGAAGTAAAAAGATTCTTTTTTTGGTCAAAATTTTAATTCCAAGAAACGATTTTTTGCCTTATTTTTTTTTTTTTAGCTAACCGTAATTTTGTTTTTTTTTAAAAAGTGTAATAAACAAAAATGAAGCTTATAAAAAAACCAAGAAATTGAGCTATTTATGAAGATCTTTAAGTTCTACCTAAGGCAAGTTATAGCTGCTTGAAGATCTTTCATTGTACGTGATTAAGTACTTAACCTCAAATAACGGGAAAGGGTACATTTTTCAACAAAAAGTCATAGAATATTTTTTAAAGAGAGCACCGATAAAAGTCTTTTTTACTGAAATTTTAGTGAGATATGGTGTAAAATAGTTAAAACTAAAAAAAAATCGCAATAAAACTAATGTCATTTCATTCAAAATCAAAATTAAACTTATTCCTTGTACCAATTACTTCATTTGTATGTAATTTATGACATTTGCAAGTTTTACTGATTAGAGATGCACAGTTTTGAAAAAAATGAGCTTAAATTATATGTCGTTTTTGTGATTTTTCAAAAAATTTTCTTTTTCTCATTTTAACTCCAAAACCATAAGAGATACGAAAAAAACTAAAGAGTAGAAAAATGTAGCATTTTTTATAACGATTATTTTCCTTTTTTTATTTTTTGTGGCATTGGCGGAGTTATAACCGATTTAAACTTTCACTATAGTGCGAGGACTGCTTTTCCGCAGCCCTTTGACCCTTTACCTATAAAATATTAAGGGTCTCAAGTCCTTTTAACATACATAGGCTGTAGCCCTGAAAATTACCTTTAAAATGATTTTAGTTTTTGTAGGATGTGATAGCTTCAAAATTAACAGAGTTACACAAAAAATAAGATTTTGAATTTTTTTTTAGTCAATTTTAAAGTAAAAAAAGTTTCAAATTTTGGCTCACTGATTTTTTCTGTTGACACTAGGTTGTCTGTAGGTACATTTGAGTCCTACTATGTATGTATATACACTGTTCAGAGAATAAACTTTAGAACCAACAAAATTTAAAATCAAAATATCAGTAGTCATTAATTTTTTTTTTTTAATTTTTGTCAAAGGGGTGGTTCTAAAGGGTTGCTAGGGTGTAGACAATTAAAAATTATTTCAAGTAGAGATAATAAACTGGAATACTAAAATTACGCAAAATCTAAAAATTGGCAGTCATTAGATATTTTTTTATTTCATTTTCTGCAAAGGGGTAGTTTTTGGGGTTGAAAAGTGGTAACTAATAATTTTATTGAAATGCTATGATTTTTTTCCAGTAAAACTACAATTGTAATGTTACAAATCGTTAAAAGATTTTTTTCTATATTATTTTCATCAAAAGGGTAGTTTTTAAAGATTCTTAAGGGTTAATATTTCAAAATACACCAATTTTATATTGTACAATACCATAGGATACTTACCCTACATAAATAAAAGACATTTGAATCGAAAAAAACCGAAAAACCTATAAAATCTTTTTTTCGATAAGAGGTGGTTTTTACCCCTTAAAAACAATTTGCACACCTTGCGACCATATAGATTTTGATATAGAGGGTAAGATAAGCTTAATTTCAAATTTTCAAGAAAATCGGGGCATATAAAAAAAATTCGGAGGTATGGCACTATTTTGAGCTTGACTGCCTGGCCTATTGTTTGTTTTCCTTATTTAACCAAAGACTTCGGGCACACAAATGGTTGTGTACCATTGGGAATTAAGTTTACTACGTTATTTTAAAGGAACGGTTGTTATACAACCTGTATTTCTGAGAAAATTTGTTTCATAGTGCTTTGAGCGCAAACCACTTGTTTGATTTATCTTGAAACACGCCTGCAGTCGACTAATGTTTAGTTTGTGCCTATTAGGCATAGATTTACGACTCCATACTGCTTTTGTATTTTTTAAAAATTTGTTTCCACCATTCGACACGACTATGTCTTTAAAATTTTGTGAGACTGTGTTGGATCCAGCAATAACTAACCTTTTTTTACGGTTAAATGATTATGTAATATTTTATAGCTATGGTAATGTAACTAGTCCCGGCTAGTTTTTTTTTAATTAATCTAGTTTTTAAGAGAAGTATCTTGGTAAGTCTTTTATTTTTTACTGAATCGTGCTGGTCATTTAAAGGTATGTACACACCGAAAAAACAAACAAGAACAAACATTCGTTCTTGTTCACTTTGTTTGTATGTGTTTTTTGTTTATTGTTCGCTTTTTATGTCCGCATAGCGCAACCAAATATTTGTTAACTATTGTTCGACTAGTTGAAATAGTTATGGATGACCATAAAAACAAAAAATCTCTTTGATGTACCGACGTCTACTCGAACATGTGTGAACAAGAACAAAGAAATGATTGTTCGCCTTTTTCACTGTCTACACTGAAAGGTGTGTAAACATCGAAAAAACAAACAAGAACAAACAATAGCGAACAAACGTTTTTCTTTAGTGTAGACAGTGAAAACGGCGAACAAACGTTTGTTGGTTCTTATTCACACATGTCCGAGTAGACCTGAAAACATCAAAAAAATAAATTTTGTTCATCGTCACCCATAACTATTCCAACTAGTCAAACAAGAGTGGACAAATGTTTGGGTGCGCTATGTAGACAGAAAGAGCGAACAATAAACAAAGAACACATACAAACAAGGCGAAACAAGAACGAATGTTTGTTTTTGTTTGTTTTTTTGGTGTGTACATACCCGAAGAAAAACGTTTGTTTGCTGATGTTTGTTCTTGTTTGTTTTTTCGGTGTGTACATACTCTTTGTTGTACCGACCTCTCCAGTCTAAAGCCTGAAAGGCCAATTGGACAACCGGAACAAACGAAACGTTTGGGAACAATATTTTTTCAAAATATTTAGTTACTGAAGATAATTTTGTTATTTATTTTGTTCATTGTATGGGTTGGTATGGCAATCCAAAACCTTTAGGCTTCTTAATTTCGGATAATTATGCACAAAACGCAATATTGGTCCCAACTTTTATTTTAATAATCACCCCTTCAAGTCAAGTTTGTAAACGAGCCACGACAAGTTTGTATTGTGGCTATGTCTTGTTCAAATTTGATCTCACTCAGTTTTGTTGGAAATTTGTTTTCTTTTTGTTTTACTTGACCAGAAACGACCACGGTTTTGAAATTTCCAAATTGTCATGGAATTTTAATTTAAAAAATAGTTTTGTATTTTTTTAATTTATCACGGCAATGTATATTTCAAAGCCCAGGGTTTTAAAAAGTCAAAGGATTTGAAAACTAATTGATTGAAGCTAAAGTCCGAACAATAAAATTTTATTTTAGCCTCAAAGATTAAAGGATTAGGTAAAGTTCATATGTGCAAACCTGAAAGGAAAAACTTTATTCTGTGTGATTAAATCATCTAACTTCTTCCGCAATGATTGATTTCGTCTGAAATAGGAATATACTTTTACTCCTTGCAATCCCAAATTTTTGCCATTGTCAAAAAATGAATGTACACGCCAGCTTTTTTAATACAATAAGTTGACAGATGTTTACAAAAAATTTCACACTGCTCTTAAAAAAGCCTAATATTCAATAAGAAAATAAAAGACGAACCTAATAAAAGCGAATTTGTGATTTTAGCCCATTTTTTTGTTACGTTAAAAGTGTAATAAAAACCCAAAAATTTTATTTAAAAGTAAGCTAAAGATTTAATACGTCATTTTCTGTTTAAGAATTTTATCTTTGCATACCCATCTTTAATACTAATTTCAATTTCCATTGAAGGTTCTATTAATGGATAACCATTAAACAAATATATAAATGAACAGGAAATTAAATTTTTGCAAGAGTATAATATTATCGCATTAATTAAAAACACTGGCAAAAATCGAATATGTTGACTATAACAAAGAAAATAAAGAGGAAGGAAGGAATATTTCCAAACTGTTATACCCTGGCCCCTTTTGCATGAAGTTTTAATAAAATTTAATTTCTTTATCAATATGCATTTTTAATTCCAGGGAGTGCGTCTTCACTTTTTAAAGCCACAAAATGGATTAGTTTGTATTTGTTTGTAATACATTTTGGGTTTCATGCGCGAATTAACGTAACTTCTTTTTTTATTTTTAAAAAGTTTTTTCAAAATACTTTAAGTTAAAAAGTTATGGCATTTAAAATAATGAGTAGGCCGTAACTGGCTCAATTGAAATACGAATGTCCAAATCTCAATTTTTGCATCACTATCAAGCTTCTTTGCTAATGATTACAAAAAACCAAAAACAAAATTAAAAGTGTGAGACCTTGTATCTTAGTTATTATCAACTTTGGAATAAGGCAAGTTTACGTTAATTGCATTATTTTGACCTAAGGAATCTGCTATTGCTCTGTGTCTTATTGCTTCTGGGACACCCTGTATAAGGAAGGTACTCAAAATTAATTCATTTTTGTTTTATACACTCGCGTTTCGTACCCCCAAAAATTTTCGCCAAATATTCTTATATCGTACACAAAAATTATTCAGTTTTCGATATCTCATTTCGTACTCCAAAAACTAATGTTCCTGTCTCTGGATGGTTAATAAAATATAGGAAAATGAATTAAAACTAATTTTATAACTAAATATCAAAATATTTATTGCTTACATATAAGATGCAGAAATATAAAATATTTATTTGGATAATAGTGATATTAAAATAATCTAATACTATTACTGTTCCTCCTTTAGTGATTTATCACGTGTAAAATATAATTGGGGAAAATAAAAGCAGCCCTAACTAACCAGAACTAACTATGACCGACCAGAACTGAGAGCATTTGAATTTGTCTAAATTATCCCTACGTTTGATTAAGTCATGGCAGGATTGCGGCCTAAACGGAAAAGTTTAATGTTCTTACTTTTATTGATTTAACACGTCTGAAATATAATATGTTAGTTTCGATAATAGTGATATTAAATTAATCTAATACTATTACTCTTCCTCCTTTTAGTGATTTATTACGTCTGAAATATAATTGAGGAAAATAAAAAACAGCCTTAACGCACCAGAACTAATCATGACCGACCAGAACTCAGAGCTTTTAAATTTGTCTAAATTATCTCTACGTTTGATTAAGTCATGGCAGAATTGTGGCCTAAACGGAAAAGTTTACTGTTCCTACTTTAAGAGATTTACCACGTCTGAAATATAATTGAGGAAAATAAAAACCCGCTTTAACTAACCAGAAGTAACCATGACCGACCAAAACTAAGGGCTTTTGAATTTTTTTAAATTATTCCTAGGAAATTTTTCAACAAAAATTTTAATTTAATTTTTTTTATTTATTTTTTGTTGGTTATTTGGGTCGTCACAATGGTCGGTGTACCTACGAAACGAAAAGCATAAAATTAACTAAATAATTCAGTGTACAAAATGAGAATATTTAACGTAAATTACTGAAGTATACGAAACGCGAGTGTACGAAGCTAGAAAACACCACTCAAAATTGGACCAGTCGCAATTTGTGTGAAATGAACCCTCATTAAGACACCAAGAGAGTAAGCAACTCATACACGCCCATAAGTGATCTAAAAAAATGTATTGGGGAAAAACCAAAAAAAACCCCTTTCATTTTAATAATTAAATGTGTGTTTATTTTCACCTAAAAATTGGCAATTTCAATTACGAAAAGTACAAAAATTGATAGATTTTAAATTGGAAAATGACGAATCTATCGTGATTGAAATTTAAAAAAGATCCGTCTTACATCTAAATATTTTTGTCTGTAAATCAAAAATGTGAGCGATAAAGCCTTTGAAAATGTAGTACTAAAGGCAGCCTTGCCACTTGGCCGGGCGAATAAGAGAGAAAGAAAACGAGGTATAACCTTTCTCTCTCGCTCTGCGTGGCCGATATTGGCCGGCCCGACGCGACCGATGAAAAAAATTACGATATCGTTATCGTCTTAAACTGTGTCGTACCCTGTAGGAAATTAGGGTTCTAGAAAATTAATATATATTTTTGACGTAAATTAAAGAGGAGTAATTATGGATCCGTGTAAAGGAGGTGGGTAAAGATCGGCCTTTCCTCGCCCATCTGCACATTCGAAAAAATTTAAAGTTTCAATTTGAGCTATTATATTGTATTTAAAATGGTTCAAGTATCTTAATTTATACCTACAATCAATTTGAAAAAAAATCAGATTAGCAAGTACCAAGAAAAAAAACCTTTAAACTTGACATCTTTATTGAAATTTTGCCATTTTAGACCTTTTTTTCCTTTTATTTTAAAAAAATTATATGATGCGCTTTGTGCACCGAAAAATTTTTTGGTCTTTAATAAGCTTATAAACTAGCATTCATTTATTTGGGTTCGCATTAAAAAATTAAAAAAAAAAGAACAAATATGTTTTTTTTTGGTATTTGCGGATACGGGGAAACATCAAAAAATTATCAATTTGAAAATTACCCTATATTTTCTTATTTAAAAGAGATACAGAAAAATGTTTCACACAAAAGTTTCTTTATAATGATTGTTGAATATTCTGCCGTTTTCATAATAAGTATACAGGGTCAGGTAAAAAAGTTATTAAACCTCACCCTGTATATTTTAATCTAAAAAGATAGCATTTTTTTTTTTTAAAGTAAGCCACCATTTTTGGCAATAAAATAAAACTCTTAACAGATAAGTATCATGTCTGCCAAAACAATTTAAAGAGAATGGAAAATTTAGTTCAGTAATTAAAAATTTTATTAAAAAAATATAAATTTTACAGTATTTTTTTGTTGCTAATTATTTTACCTTTAAACAGACGTTTAACAAATTAACGCACCCATAATAGCTTTAGTCTCAATTGTTGTTATTTATAATATGTATGGGAAAGTCCGCTAACGAGATAATTGTTCAATAGAAAAGTGATGTAATTGTATCCAGAGTTGTTGTTTTAGCACTGCAAAATTTAAATTAGTTAATTGAAACGGACAGATTTAGAGCTGGATAAATTTTTTAATGCCTACAATGACAATGACTTTGTTAGCTGCGGCGACAATTGGCGAATTGTATAAAAAACATTGAAAATTTATTTAGTGCATCCAATAGGTTTAAAATTAAAATCTTTTACCTAATGTGAACGTGATATATCGGATTGACAGTTATGTAGAATTTTTGCATTAGTAAATATCAATAATTCTTTATATTTTAAAAATAAATAATCGTGGCAGTCAAAAACTTTGGTCATATTAATCCAACTAAAAATAAAGTTTATATTGTAAATAATAAGAGTGTTTTTATAGAATTAAAGAAACGTAAATTCTTGTTTATTGTTTAGTTGGTCAAAGTTAATAAGCTTATGATGTATTTGTAAAAAAAAATAAAATTATCTACACCACACCACTCATGAAATCCATAGGTTTCTACTCAATCTCTTTCGGTTAATCAACTTCTTCCAAACCATGTCTCGTATTTTTGGTAGGATTTCTGGTGTTGATGCACTTTTTAGACGTACTTTATGGATCATCCCCAAGACTTGTATGACTATGTCAGGCGTAGCGTGCCTTGGCGGGGCCCCGTATAAAAATTTGTTTGGGGCCCCTTATGAAGGGTAAAGATTTCTCACAAAAAAAATGTTTGCATAAAATTAAAATAAATATTTATGCATTATAATTATCTGTCACTTTTTCCAAAATTTTTACAAACAATTTAAATAAAATATACACACTCCTTGCCTTTTTTTGGCAAACTGATTTATTAAATCATTTATAGCTGATGATGATTTTAGTTAGTTAGTTAGTTTCTGCCTCTATGGACAATAGTGACAGATCTGACGGCATTCATTTCCCATCAAAGTTCTTAGGTAATTTTTATCAGTTTTAATTTTGAAAAACTTCTTTCCGCAGTTGCGGTTGTAACTGGAAGGATCAAAAATAAAAAGCATGCTGTTATTACCTCCAGAAAACTGAATGCAAGACTATTGAATACTAAGGTTAGATTCGAATCCATCATACCAAAAAACCATCGGATACCAAATTTTACTCCAATATTTACATTATTATAGATTTTATTTAAAAAATAGAAAAATTAAAAAAAACTTTAACACCCTGTAATTCGGAAACGAAGGCCTTGCGGACCCATATTTGTAAAGACGTTTAAGTCTATTTTTGGACCCTGACTACGTACCTGAAGTATTGACATTTCCTCATGAATCACCCTGTATATATATATATATATATATATATATATATATATATATATATATATATATATATATATATATATATATATATATATATATATATATATATATATATATATATATATTTATATATATATATATATATATATTATATATATATAGAAAAAATCTGAAACCAGAGTAGTGGAAATGCAGTCAATTGAAAGGCCACTTAAGTAATTAACTCTTTATTGAAAAAGTCGAGCTTTCGGAAAAACTTTTTCCCATCATCAGGTAAATCTAAAAATAAAAGAAAATGATTCTTGTTAGTGAAACCAACAAAATAATTCTCTCTTTTACAAAGTTCTTACCATATGTGAGTTGAAAACATGAAACAGGTTTAATAGCAATGAAGAACAAAACTTCATTCACATTCCTCTTTAAACTACATTGACTTTAACTTAGTTTTTAGCACGTGGATCGTTGCCACCGTGTTACTAACAAGACTTTTACGGAGTGAAAGAAATATAATAAAAAGCAAAAGAATTTATAGTTAAAAAACTTACAAAAAACAAGTATGGTTTAAAAACTTAACGACCAATGAGCGCTGTCAGTTGAACAAGAAGTAAGAAATTTGATATAATGATTTTAAAAAACTTTGGATTTTCCATTTTTAAGATTTGGACATCACAGGCACTAGGTAATTATTTATACACTGCTCACAATTAAGAGTTTGCAGATGCATTATTGTACTTTGAAAGTGAATACCATTTACAAGGTTTAAAATTAATAGAATGAAAATGTATGTACCTACAAAATGCAAGGTTCAGATGCTTATTATTGAATCCAACGAAAGAGTGTTATTGTTTTTTTGGTACGAGAGAATATAATTATAAATGGAGCTAAGATTTTGGATATCACTCCTTTTATTCATAGATTTTGGTTGTAAGTAAATATGTACCATTTCTAGGAAAGTTCTTTTGTACCAATTGTCAGCTCTATCTAAAATTATTGCATTCTGCCAGTCCATAGCGTGTCCAGCGGTGTTTACATGTTGAGAGAGTGCACAAGAAAGAACACTTCTTCTGGCGTCACTTTTATGAGAAGTGATACGACTTGTTTCTGCATGTATTATAGACTAGATCATTCACGGCATGGAATTTGATACACTACTTTTTAAGATTCTTTGTTGTATCTATTGAGTTTTGGTTTAGTAAATAAAATGGAACCAGTTTTAAGGCTTTTTTTTTGCTATTTTAATGTCATTATTTTTTTAAAAGTTTAAGTTTGGTGTTAAATCCTCTATGCTCCGGGGTTTTAACAACCTCCCTTTTTTTTTTAGATATGCTTGTTGTACGTGACCCAAAGGTACTCTTAAAACAACTTGGTATAGAAAACCTTTTTGTTAACGGGTTCATAAGCTACCATTCTTATCACCCAACAAACATAAAAGATAAAATCTTATCTTGCGATGAAAAGACGAGATTTTTTTCTTGTCACATCCAAAATTACGAAAGGCACTAAAACAATTGGAAAATATTCTCGCAGAAT